>VKHI01000770.1:0-13672 GCA_015145745.1 Poterioochromonas sp. DS
CGTCCTCTTCATCTGATGTAAGTGTAGGAGGGGAGGGGAGTCAATGGTTGAGTATGTCATTTATCTTTCCTGTATGTGTACTTGGGGTTTGTTTGCTAGGAGTTGGTTATGTTGGAATGTTGAATAATGACAAAGGGGACAGAAAGGAAATATTTGATACCTGCAAGGCCTTACAAGAAGATCCAACATCAGATATTGAAAAGCAGAAGATCAAAGAAACGATCTTAGATTTATCAGAACAGGTACAATGTTCATTTTCATACTTAGACATCGATGAGGATGTCAGCCACAGGTCATTGGAGAATGATCAGGAATTTCCTCATAATTCTTCGATTCGGTCTGTAAGGAAAGAGGAAGAAAGTGAAGATGTTAGTCTTCTGTCGGATAGTTTGGACTCTAATCGTTATGAGATTAACGAAGAAGAGGAAGTAAATGATGGTCTCAGTAGTTCTGATTCTTCATCAAGTTGTTTCAGGAGTGATGGAAGTTATTTTTCCACTGTTTAGTTTTTATATCTTTTGCTCTTCTCTTTTAATAATACTGTTTTCTCCTTTTTTTTTTCTCTTCCAGATTAATGGATTAAGCTGTGTCGTAGGACAGATCTGTTTTGGCAACAATTGATCAGAAATATCTTTAATTGTTGATTTAATTCATGCACCATGTACTTTCTTCGTGTAGGATTCAATAGGATAAACGATGAACGGGCAGCTGTCTATCTCTCCCATTTATGCTTAATTTTTCACATTCTCTCAAATCTTTCAGATCATATCAAGAAACCGAGAACATTACCATTAATGTAGACTCATTCTCTTTTTATTCCCACATTTCCTAAGTCAATAATAATAATAATAATACCTACATTTAGCAATTTAGCAGATACTTTCAAAAAGCTTTCCTCCGAATTTTCGTCGTTTTTCCGAGAATTCGGCAGAGTTCGATTTTTCCAAGAAAAACATTGGAATTCCACGGTTTTTCTCGGAATAATCGAAGAAGTTTAGTTGTGATGTAAATTTCTGGAAAGGTTTCGTGTGTGAGTGAGTTGATTGACTTCCATTATTCTTAAGGATGCGAGAGTTTCTTCTGCTCGTCATCCTGTTGAACTGTTTTCTGACCTTTAATGGACAATATTACATGAAAACAATCGCTGGAACATCAGATACTTCAGGGAATGGTGATAATAATCCCGCGACGACGGTAAATCTTTCTGGTCCAGCTGGAATGTGGGCTGATACAATTGGGAATCTTTACGTTTGTGTTGATTCGGACTATATTGTTCGAAAAATATCTTCAAATGGAATTATATCGACAATTATTGGAGTTCAGTATTCGCAAATTTTCGATGGAGTGTCAGGTGTTGGAGTCGAGACCAGTATTTCTGGTGCAAAATCAATTTATGGTGATAGTAATAGTAATTATCTTTATTTCTCTGATGGATATTACTTCATTTGGAGATATTCCCTTTCTACGAGCATCGTATCAGTGTACGCTGGTGCAATACCAGGAAACGCTGGCTATGGTGGTGATGGTGGTCAAGCGACATCGGCTGAATTAAATTTTCCAATAGGATTGTTTGTATCAACAGTAGGAATATTATTCTTTGCTGATCGAGGGAATAATCTTATTCGAATGATTGATACTTCTACAGGTATTATTAATACATTTGCTGGAAGTGGTTTTAGCGGATTTTTTGGTGATAATGGTCCGACAATAAGTGCACAATTAAACTCTCCTCAATCTGTTTGGGGTAATAGTATGGGTGTTATCTTTATTACTGATACGAATAATCATCGAATACGTCAAGTTGAAGGTAGTATTATTACAACATATGCTGGGACAGGTTTTACAGATTATAGTGGTAATGGCCCAGCAACATCAGCGACATTCAACCTTCCAACAGATATAAGAGGTGATAGCAATGGTAATATGTATGTAATTGAGAGTGGAAGTTGTCGTGTTCGTTTTCTTAATTATTCTTCTAATATTATTACATTGGTTGCTGGAACTGGAACTTGTGATCTTAGTCCAACATCAATACGTTTAGCAACTACTTCACCTCTTCAAACGGATGGATACTCTGGTTTAACTGTTGATAGTATTGGTAATATATACATGTCAGAGTATAGTACAGGTTATATTCGTTTATTTACGACTTTCTTGAGTTATAGTCCCACGACAAGTCCGACAATAGCACCGACTACACCAACTGTTTCACCATCACTTGTACCCACTGCTGCGCCTTCGACTTTTCCAACGGTTAATCCAACATCTAGCACGAAGTATTACCTTGCTACAATTGCGGGTAATGGTGTTGCGGGGACCACAGGTGATAATGGACCAGCAACGTCGGCAAGTATGAATCAACCCTCTGGTGTATGGGGCGATAGCAACGATAATTTGTTTATTATTGAATATGCTGGTTCCGTGATTCGAAAGGTCAATTCAAGTGGTATTATCACCCCTCTGATCGGTACTGGACTCTATGGTACTAGTGGAGCGAGCGGACCCGCATTATCTCTTGATATAGAGGCTCCTGAGGCAATATATGGTGATAGTAAGAGTGGTACATTGTATTTTAGTGGTAATATGTATTGGGTCTGGCGATACAATATGACATCAAGGTATGTTAGTCGTTATGTTGGTGCTTTACCAGGTGTGCAAACATTCTCTGGTGATTTAGGACCTTCGCTAAATGCGAATCTTAATTATCCTCGAGGATTATATTACTCTTCTAACGGTATTCTTTATATCTCAGATCGTTCAAATCACCGTATACGATATGTGAATGTTACAACAGGTATTATAAGTACGATTATAGGAAACGGCACTGCTCGGTTTTATGGTGAAAACATTCCTGCCTCATTAGCGTGTCTTAGTTCACCTCGAATGGTTTGGTTGACTACATTAGGAGTTATGTATATTGCTGATAGTGGGAATAATCGCATTCGATCGATTGATTTAAATGGTATTATTCGTACAGTCGCTGGCACTGGGTCAACTACTTTTAACGGTGATAATCAACCTGCCACGTTGGCTAACCTGAATGTTCCTTATGATGTGAAGACAGATAGTACTGGAGTGATTTACATCATGGAGTATAACGGTTGTCGTTTACGTTTCGTGAATACAGTAGGGATAATAGGAACGGTGATAGGAAGCACAGCATGTGGGATAGCAACAACAAATGTTCAATTAGTAGCACCATCAACATCGATAGGACGGGTGTTTTCCTTTTGGATAAACTCTTTAGGATTTCTGTATTTAGCAGAGACTGCAAATAATTATATACGAAAGGTATATTACGAGCTTCCTCCGACGGTGGCACCTACAAGGGCTCCAACCTATTCTCCAAGTCTTGTACCAAGTGAAGTACCGACAGCTCAACCGACTGTCTCTCCAAGTACAACACCGACCGTTGTTCCATCGGGAGCACCATCACCCAATCCAACCATAATTCCCACAACAGCTCCAACCTATTCTCCAAGTCTTGTACCAAGTGAAGTACCGACAGCTCAACCGACTGTCTCTCCAAGTACAACACCGACCGTTGTTCCATCGGGAGCACCATCACCCAATCCAACCATAATTCCCACAACAGCTCCAACCTATTCTCCAAGTCTTGTACCAAGTGAAGTACCGACAGCTCAACCGACTGTCTCTCCAAGTACAACACCGACCGTTGTTCCATCGGGAGCACCATCACCCAATCCAACCATAATTCCCACAACAGCTCCAACCTATTCTCCAAGTCTTGTACCAAGTGAAGTACCGACAGCTCAACCGACTGTCTCTCCAAGTACAACACCGACCGTTGTTCCATCGGGAGCACCATCACCCAATCCAACCATAATTCCCACAACAGCTCCAACCTATTCTCCAAGTCTTGTACCAAGTGAAGTACCGACAGCTCAACCGACTGTCTCTCCAAGTACAACACCGACCGTTGTTCCATCGGGAGCACCATCAACCAATCCGAGTACCATTCCGACAACAATTCTACCGACGTTCCCTCCATCAGTGGACTTGACAACTTCACTAACCTATTTTCCAAGTCTCTTACCAAGTGATGTCCTGACTGGGCACCCGAGTGCATCTCCGACACCACAGCTGACCTTTGCTCCAACAGTTTCCTTATCATACAATCCAACGGGAACTCCTTCAACTACGCCCACTTGCGTTCCAAGTATCGTGTCAGGTGATGTCCCTACTGTTGCACCGAATGCTTTTCCTTCCGTTGAGCCTTCTACGAATCCGACTGAAGTCCCCACATTTGTTTCAACTTCATTGTCGATTTGCAGTCCTTCACTCATTCCTACACTTTCCCCATCTTTTGAGTCTTCAGCTACTCCCTCAATCATTCCCTCACCAATACCTTCGTTTTCTCCCTCTGCGATAAAGTCCACATCCCCTTCCTGTATTCCGAGCAACATCCCCTCCGACGCACCTTCGTGCTTTCCATTAACAAGTCCAACTATCACACCCTCAGGGCATCCCACTACAATGATCCCTACAGTTGTACCATCTGTTTCTCCGAGTACTTTCAGAAGTAGCCCTTCGCACCAACCAAGCATTGCACCTTCATCAAACGCTGATGAGATAACAGTGACAGTGAACTCTTCTAACTGGAAGCAAGTACTGTCATTCCTTGGTGTTTATTCATCAAGTGCAGTCATCTTAGCATCATTAGATCCTTCGAGGATGGATGCAAACACGACGGGTTTTGTGGTGTTTGGAAGTAAAGACTTGCAATCTTCGAGCAATAGCATCGTTGTGTCTTCTTCCTTTCCTTACAGTTCATCGTATCCTGTGACGAGGATATCATCGAGCTATCATAGGGATTCGATCTCTAGATCAGCAGTGATGGTCGGAGATATGAACGGTGATAGGTTGAGCGATCTGATGGTCTGTTATCCTCTTGCATCTCGTTGTTTGATGTTCTTTGGGAAGGAAGAAGGATTGAGCAGAGTGGGAGTAGGAGTGACATTGACAGGTCAAGCAACAATGAGGTATGATTACTTTGGGTTTGCAGTGTCAGGAGTAGGAGATGTGAATGGAGATGGGTTGGAGGATGTGATGATTAGTGCGATAACAGGGAAGGTGTGTTATGTGATATACGGTCGATCGACAGCATCAGCATGGCCGAGTGAGTTGAAGATGGCGGATGTGGTGTCAGGTGAGACAGGTCATAAGATAGTAGGAGATGGGAAGATGGTGTTAGTGGGAATAAGTGTGGCAGGGGTAGGAGATATGAATGGAGATGGTTTGAATGAGGTAGCGCTGAGTATAATGTCGTCATCAGGTTCAGCTTTGCAAAGGTATGTGGTGTATGTGTTGTTTGGAGTCTCTGTAGGAGGAGTGGGTGATGTGAGGTTGAATTCAACGGGTGTAGTGAATAATGGGTTTCGAGTGTATGGAGAGGAAGGATATTACACGGGTTTCTCGATAAGTGGAGGAGGAGATATGAATGGAGATGGGTTGTCAGAGCTGTTGATAGGAGGGATAGTGTATCCAGTGAGTGGTGTAGATGTGAGGAGAGGAGAGAGAGGATATGTAGTGTTGGGAAGGAGAGGTCGTTATGATGATGTGATGCTAGGTAATGGTAGCTCATTGTCTTCATATGGAGTGAAGGTAGAGGGAGGAGGAGGATTTATCGTGACAGGGATAGGTGATGTGAATGATGACGGTTATGATGATATGATGCTGTTGAGTAGTGTGGATTATATTCGTCAAAGCAATGCTTATTTAGTCTCTTATGCTGGGTCGATGACAAGTGTTCCCAGTTTGGTTCCTTCATCTTGGCCTTCGTCAGAGCCATCATCATATCCTAGCGAGGTACCATCATCGTATAGTCCCTCAATGTTGTCTTCCGAGCAACCTACCAACTCTCCTTCGATAGGGAGGCCGTGGCCTCCGACAGTTCCTTCTCCTACAATACAACCAACCCGAAGACCTACTACCTCACCATCTCATCGAGGTAGTGCAAAGCCAACGAGCGCTTCTCCGATCCAAACAAGAGTTCCATCATTAAGACCATCTCTCATCCCCACAGTCACACCCACTATCATACAAACCATTCGAACTCCAACAAAGCAACCGTCAGAGAGACCTAGCAAAACACCAACAACAATGCCAACTGTGAGAATCTCTCCCATCCCCACTGTTTCATTACCAGCAGTGTTATTACCATTGTCAGAGTATGAAATAGTATATGTCAATTACAGTAGCCTCAATAAAAAAGGAATAGTATATGGAGAGGATGGAGTGAATGAGATCTTTTATATTTCGTCGTTAGGTAGTAATGGTAAGAGTAGGAGTGGTTGGTCAGGGACAATCATAGGAGGGAGAGGGAGGAAGGTGTACGTCATCTATCCTAAAGATCCTATTCAACCAGTGAATCGCATAGTGCTAGGAGACTTCAATGAGAGTGTTGACGTGATCGATGTTTCTCATATAAGGGGGATAGGAAGTCTATCAGATGTGAGTTATGTCACTCATCCATTAACGCTCTTCCTTCCTGACGATCAGAAGATCGTGATATCATCGTATGAGAGTATGAAAGAGTTATCGGAGTCTAATTTCATCTTTGACTCTACTTCTTCTTCGTCTTCATCTGATGTAAGTGTAGGAGGGAAGGGGAGTCAATGGTTGAGTATGTCATTTATCTTTCCTTTATGTGTACTTGGGGTTTGTTTAGTGGGAGTTGGTTATACGGCGATGTTGAAGAACGATAAAGAGGAAATATTGGAACACAATAAGATTGTAGATGAAGATCAGATAATTGAAAATGAAAAGGAGAAAATGTCAGATATGAGAGAAAATGATAATATATCAGAACAAGTGGAACGGTTTAAGACGTCTGTCAATCTTGATGAAGATGTGATACAAAGTTCATTGGACAGTGTCAAGACCTCGAGTCATTTCTCTTCGATTTGGTCTATTAGCAAAGATGAAGAAGAGTATGATAGCGAAGATCTTAGCCTTCAATCGAAGAGTTTGGATACAAGTTACTACGATATGAGTGAAGAAGATGAGGAAGAAGATGATGACGATGATGAGGATGGAAATAACAGTGATTCTCATCACACTTCATCAAGTTCCCACAGTAGTGATAATATCACCTTCTTTTCAAGTGTTTAGTCGTTTATCATTTATTTTTCTTTCTTTTGTTGTTTTGAAATGAAATGCGAAGTAACAAGAAGAAGGTTAAATAGTTATTACTGGTCTTTCTGTCTCAAAGTTTTGTTAATTTCTTTCTTTCTTTTTTAACTTGTTTGAGCTGATTTAAACTAGATAGGTCTCCAATGACTTCAAATGAGTTGATTTTCATGTGATTTTCAAAACTTATTTTTCTCTGTTTGCGACTCAAAATTTTACTGAGGGGATAGACTTTGAATATTATTTGCACTACTTTCCATCTATGTTCATTTATTTGCAGTTTAATAAGAATATTATAGGGTAGGAATCTGAACATAGAAGAATGAATGAATTACATATGAAGTAAGAATCATATAATTGTATCTCCACACAGAATTAATAATAAGAATCATAAGAATAATAATACATTATATACAGTCGAAAACCAATAATATTTGATAATAAGGAGGCGCATCTTCACTGTCGTGGAGCTTGCAGCGAAAGATAAGAAGAAAACGAAACCATTGGGGTGATTCGTTACGAAATATTTCATATTAAAACGAGAAATCCTCCTTTTGACTCGCTACTTGTTGTGCTCTCTTTTCATTCTTCAATCGAATTGCTTCTTCTATGACAGGGTTATGAGGTGGTCCTGTTCTTAATTTACTGATTTTAGTAATAATTGCTTTCCTTCGATCTCTGAAAGTGTTTTTACGAATAACCTTCTCCTTCTCTTTCTCTTTCTGCCTCTCGACTTCATTCGTCTGTATACGCAATATTGGAGAAACCTTCTCGAAGTAGGAATTCCACTTGTTTTCCAGGAGAAATACAGGATATCGTTGGTTTTTCCCGGAAAACAGCCTTTGGAAGAACTTTTTACGACATTTCATATAGACAGGACTTCCAACAGTAATATCAACAAGTGATGGTGGATGCTTATCAAATCCAAAGTAATGAACATGTTTCGGTGATAAATCCCCATTCAAATAGGATGCACGTGCAATGAGATCACGATGTTTAGTAATGAAGGGAGAATCTTCAACATATTTTTCATCTAAATTTAATAGATATTGATCGATCCCACCAATCTCATCCACTGCTTTCATTGCTGTGGTAGTGGCATTAAATCGAATCCATTGATTTAATGCATCGCTCCATAATCGCTTCTTTTGAACGTTTGGGAGCCAACTTCTCTTCGACCTGTGATGAGAGTGGGAGATGCTATGACCGAATTGTTTATCCTTTCCATGATATAGACCTATCAAGACATGATTAAACGTTAGCTGGAGAGAATCGTATGATGTATACCTGCTTTTGCTTTGTTTGAGCGATGAATGTTAAAACCCTTTTTATTCGTTCTTTTTGGCTTATATTTGAATCCAGCAACTTGTTCAAATTGAAACAAGCTAATGGAGGGAAGAAATGACAAAGATAATGTCTTGAGATTCCCTAAAAATGGAGAAGCTTTTGCTATTTTGTTGATTGCAAACATTTCATTCTTTTGCGTAGTAACAGATCGATCGTTTTCAAGTTCGATGAGTAAGTTCGATCGTTTATTTCATAAGAGTTGTTGTTGATTGTGTTAAGACTAAAACATCAAAAGAAAGAAGATAAGATGATATGATTGCACAGAAATGCTTAAATTCTTGGTTGTTAGACATGATTTGGAAGGTCTTGAGAGAATTAATTGGAAAATCAAGAATAAATGGGAGAGAATGGTGATCTGCTAAGGTTCAGTATTTTCTGAAGGAATGACTTCCCAAAAGATTAATCGCCAGTCATTTATATCTAAATTTATGCGCAGTTATACTTTGAGAGATATTAGCGTGGTTTGATTAATTTATAGTGAGTATTGAGTGAGAAATGATCTGATGAAGTTTCGAGGTATCGAAAAAGTAACTTTTCTCAAGAAGAAGAGAAGCAAGAATTAATCCCTGCGGATTATATCGCCAAAGATATACCATTACTCAAGGTAATCCATGTATGCGGTTGGAATCGGTCATTGAAGATGTGTTTGATGTGAAATGCTTTGTCAGGTGGTGCTCCTCTTCCAACGATCCGCACATTTCATAAAAGAGAAGTTCAATGAATGGCAATCTTCGCTAATGATGGATTATGTCTTTAATAAGGTGAATGTCAGTTATAAAGACGGTGATGAGAGGATATGATGGAGTATTATGATGTTTTTGTGATGTCGTACTCGTTCATACAAACCTCCTTCCCACACGTCTTCACTTATGAGGGAGAGTCTATCGACTGTTATTAATAATTCTAATAACTATTAAATGAACGAATGAAAGAATACTGCTCAGTATTTATAACTATTAATATTAAATTTATTCATGTTGAGTCTACGATACCTTCCGAATCTTACCAACGATTACCATCATAAAGTCTCTTCAAAATGACTCTGATGAAATCTGTCTATATATTCTTTTAGTTTTACCAGAAGCTCGCCGAAAAACTATGAGCGCTATCGTTTCATCAAATAATGACGGGTCATTCAGTAACCAATGAAACACCCCAAAAAGGCTGCTCGACCGTTACCCTAACGACTTCTTCTCACCTTCCACCATTCATAAGTTTTTTTTGAAACAATCAAATCTTTTTCCATTGAACAATCGCGACATGCGATGAAGATACTTGTGAGATTAATTTGTCAATTCCCCGGAATATATTTATTTCATTAATACTACTCCCAGGAAACCATCTACGAAGCAACTCTCTCGCTCCGCCTTCTTTAAATTACATACGCCACTGAGTTCAAAAGTTATGTAAGACTACTGTTTACATTTCATGTAAGACTACTTTTTAGATCTCTATACCAAGTGCTTGCGCATTTGGTGTGGTTGCAGTTGGGGTGCTGTTGAATGTAATTGATTTCCCCATCATCAACATTTGTAATGTAACGAACTGTACTACCTTAGCGCCTATTTTATCTCTAGCGGCCGAACGTGGGCGATGTTGCTTTTTGGATACCTCTAGCATCCATTCTCGCGCCATCGGACCTATGCATCCAGTCGTTTCTTCTACAAAGGGTAAAATGCGATGAGAGGGGCTGAAGGCCCGATACTTATCTATTTTGTACTGTTCCCTCTTGCGGGCCACAGCATCCTCTCTTTCATAAGGCCTCTGGTCGTTGTATGATGGTGCAGCCGGATTGGAAATGGTGACATTGATGAACACAGGTAAACTCCTCCGGCGGGGTAATAAAGTATATCTGCCACCCTCTTTCTGCTTTCTGCTCCCGTGTTGACATCACTAATTTCAGTTTCCCCCTCCCTGGTCCCTCATCGGGAGCTCCAGTTCCTAGGTCTACTTCCATTTGGTGTTCAATTCCAAAACTCGTCAGAAATTGCGATACTTGTCTGCATACTGCATCGGGCCGTTGTTTGTAAAGCCATTGAGCATTGTCGCAGTGGAGGAGGTGGAGGGCTCTGTCTCGTTCTGCTAAATGTCTCGTGCACAGAGGGCAGGGACCGCTGGTTGCAGGTAAGTTCGAGTCCACCAGGCACCGTAGGCGGAGGGCCATGCGATATGCATCATTTTTTGAAAATCTGAACTCTCCGAACAGGTACTCACCCTCTCCTAATAGGAACCTACCCGAACCACGAAAATCTGAACTCAAAAACCACGCTTGCCAATCTTGCTCCTCTTCCTCGAGCCTCTCTCTGCATTATCAGCTTTTGGCCCTCTGAGTACAGCGATTGCATCGCCTCGCGCAGTTCCTTACCGTATTCCTTTTCCTGCTCATCAAACTCACGTGTGTTTTGCAGCCTTACATTGAAAGGTAAATCGGGGTTTGGATCAATGATCCAGTTGCATTCTTTGTCCCACCATGAACCTATGGAAGTGTCATGCTTACGCAGATGGTCAAGGATGTGGTCAAGTCGTAGCATTCGCCAGCGACTAAGACTCTCCTCGAGTCCCGCAGTTGCAGCGAAATGTTTCCACACATGTTGTCGGGTAAGATGTCGCGATAGTAAACAAGCTTTTTCTCCGTACCAGCCGGAGTGTCTGCCGATACCTAATCCACCTAATCTCTGAGGTAATTCCCGTAATATTTCGAAACGCTGTTTCTCCTGCTGATGAAAAGTTACCGCGACAGTAATCCAACTTAGTACGAGAGGAACCGTTGGTTTGGCTGGCGCCTAGTAGCCAATGGAGGAAGTCAATGAGCTCTTTGGTCGGTTCACAGACGCGGATTGAATAACCTGGGATTGCATTAATGCAGGAACGGAGTAAATTGAATTTTATATATAGTCCCACATTTGCTTTCCTTAAGGCCTCTAATTCTCGCTGTACCCTCCCCTTCGTTTTATCTAAAATCGCCTTCCTTCCATCGGCACTATGCCCCACAGGTATCCCCACTATTTTTGCTGTGCTGCATGTTGGTTTCGCTCCGGAATAATTTACAGTAGGATGGCTGCCTTTAATAATAATAGTCTTTTGAGCGTTAAGAGGTAAGCCGTGCTCCCGTAATGCATTCTTATTTTCGATGTTAGTGGAGAAATGGCTGGTTTCTCGATATCTCTGAGAGATCTGTTAATCAAGGGAAGAGCGATCCAGCACCTCTACACTCAGTATTGATGAAGTCACTGTTACAGAAATAAATTCAAAATTACACCATCGTTACATATAACATAAGTTCTAACTATTATACACATGCTAAATATCCTATGCTCTCTCTCTCTCTCTCTCTCTCCTTCGCCTTGATAGTCGCGTGATCAGACGTTAAAGCTTTCACCACAACCACACGATCCTTTGGAGTTAGGATTCGTGAAAGTGAACTCAGATGCCAATTCTGTATCTATATAGTCCATTTCAGTGCCAACAATAAAGAAAATTGCTTTTGGATCAACAAAAACTTTTATTCCATGACTCGCGACAATCTCATCTTTATTCTTCTTAGCGTCTTCTTCACTCGAATAATTCATTGTATAGGAATATCCATTACATCCTCTTCTTCGAACACTGATTCGTACTCCATTTGCTTCAGGTTTTGAGGAAAGAAGTTCTTTGATGCGAGAAGCGGCTTTTTCAGTGAGTTTGATTGGAGGAGGTCTTTCCCGAAGTCTTGTGGATAGATTACGACTAAAAGGAAGAGATAAAGATGATGAGATACCCCGAAGTTGAGGAACAACTGATCTATTTCCTATGAGTCTGAGCATGTTTGATCAATTCAAGTGCTGTTGAAAGTAGTGGAATTCTTAGAATTTAGACCGGCAAGACACAAAACCCGCCTGATGGTTCCAGTGCAGTTCATAAATCCGGAATCGGTCAAAAATCCGGAATACTGTCTTCAAACTGCAAAATCAATGAAAAATCATCTTGCACTTGAGTTGTAGTAGACTTTACTCCCATTTTTATCATTCATTTCATATTCTAAGCTCTATTTTACTTTTCATATGGCTGAAAGCACTCATTTAGCACCTATCCCTAAGATATTTCAGGCGATCTTAAGGGAAGGTAAGGAAGAATTTGAGGATTTGTCGAAGAGAAAGCTCAACATAGATGATAAGGGCTATATTTGCTCAGAAATTACTCAGAAACGCACTACCGTGCAAGCTGTCTCTAAGAACTTTCATATTTCGAAGTCCACAATCTATGACTGGTTGAAGATCTACAAGCAAGATGTCCCATTATTACCTCGAGGGAGGCCAATCGGCCTCGACAAGATAAGTGATACCGCGATCACATCTGTTGTGGAATCAGCTCTCCATGATAAGAATCCTCTTTCAACATCCCGGCTTCAGGATGTGGTTGACAAGGAAAGGCAGAACACCGTGTTACGAAGAAAGCGCAAGAGGGAAGATGATCATGACGAAGAACAAGAGGCAAAGAACGTGACAAATGCGAATAGCACCTCTCCTTCATCGCTATACAGGGCAATGAAGCGATTGAAGCTCACTAAAGTCGCCTCTCAGGCCCTTACCGAGGCGAGGATGACCGCCTGCTCTGACCCAAGAGCAACATTCACATGGCTGGCCATCAACGTCGCCCTCTGCGGTCATCTGGCGGCCCCCTATAAGTGGAATATGGACCCTACAACCTTTCAAGTGGACGAGAGAGGGTTATTGGCGGTGGTTGTGAAGGGAAACAACTCATCTGAACCTGTGAATAGTATTAGTGCATCAAGTGATTTGTGCGTCTTTATTAAGTGGATTCATCTTTGTTCTGCAGGAGGACAGATGTCTCCTCTCGTCTTCCATATAGCAATAGATTCATTGGATGAAGAAGATTTCTTTTTTTCACATGTGACAGGATTAACTCAGAATATTGGATCAATTGATGATGGATATCTCTTGTTTACCAAATCAAGAGCAGGAAATAATGCCTTGTGGAAATGGTACTTTATGACAATTTGTATTCCAACGATTAACTTAATTAAAAACAGTTTGCAATTGAAGTCGAAGTATCTTGACGATGAGCAATCTGTGATAGAAGAGACAATGTACGCTGTCTTATCCTCAGACGGAGAGAATGTTGCTTTGAATGGTGGTATGGATCATGAAGTAATCAATCTGTTCAGAAGCTCCGA
>VKHI01000771.1:0-13665 GCA_015145745.1 Poterioochromonas sp. DS
TCGCTAGTAATCGCAGGTCAGCTATACTGCGGTGAATCCGTTCCCGGGCCTTGTACACACCGCCCGTCACACCATGGAAGCTGGTTATACCCGAAGCTATTCTTTTAACCGCAAGGAGGAAGGTATCGAAGGTAGAATTGGTGACTGAGGTGAAGTCGTAACAAGGTAGCCGTACTGGAAGGTGCGGCTGGATTACCTCCAAAAAAAAAGTAGAAAAAGGGCTTTTAGCTCAGTTGGTTAGAGTGTACCCCTGATAAGGGTAAGGTCCCCAGTTCGAGTCTGGGATGGCCCAAGTGGGGATATAGCTCAGTTGGTAGAGCGCTGCTTTTGCACGGCAGATGTCAGCGGTTCGAGTCCGCTTATCTCCACAATTGGAAGTTCATTTGATTGCTTAAAAAAACAAAGGCATGTAAAGGATCCCTTGGTATCCAAAAGCGAAGAAGGACGTGGCTACCGGCGAAACGTTTCGGGGAGTTGGAAGTAAGCTTTGATCCGAAAGTATCCGAATGAGGAAACTCAATAACTTCTTACTGAATCTATAAGTAAAGAAAGAGCGAACCTAGGGAATTGAAACATCTTAGTACCTAGAGGAAAAGAAAGTAAAAACGATTCCCGGAGTAGTGGCGAACGAAATGGGAACAGCCTAAACTTTTTCTTTAAATAGAAAAAGGGTTGCGGGGTAAAAATTCGGAAACGAAAAACAAAAAAATTAGGTGAACTAATTGGAAAATTAGACCAAAGAAAGTGATAGTCTTGTAACCGAAAATTAAAACATTTTTTTATTCCCAAGTAGCATGGGCCACGTGGAAGCCCGTGTGAATCTGCGAGGACCACCTCGTAAGGCTAAATATTCTTGGATGTCCGATAGCGTATAGTACCGCGAGGGAAAGGTGAAAAGAACCCCGGGAGGGGAGTGAAATAGAACGTGAAATTGCATGCCCACAAACAGAAGGAGAACGACTTAGCGTTTGACTTCGTGCCTGTTGAAGAATGTTCCGGCGACTTAGAGTTAGTGGCAGGTTAAGATAGAGATATTGGAGCCATAGTGAAAGCGAGCTTGAATAGAGCGTTAGTCACTAGTTCTAGACCCGAACCCGGTTGATCTAACCATGAGCAGGATGAAACTGAGGTAACACTTAGTGGAGGTCCGAACCGACTGATGTTGAAAAATCAGCGGATGACTTGTGGTTAGGGGTGAAATGCCAATCGAAACCGGAGCTAGCTGGTTCTCCCCGAAATGTATTTAGGTGCAGCGGTTAATGTTCTAGCGTAGGGGTAAAGCACTGTTTCGGTGCGGGCTGGTAATTCGGTACCAAATCGAGGCAAACTCTGAATACTACGTGTATAGTTAACCAGTAAGACTGTGGGGGATAAGCTTCATAGTCAAGAGGGAAACAGCCCAGATCACCAGCTAAGGCCCCTAAATAATGACTAAGTGATAAAGGAAGTGGAAAGGCTTAGACAACCAGGAGGTTTGCTTAGAAGCAGCAATCCTTTAAAAAGTGCGTAATAGCTTACTGGTCTAGCAATTCTGCGCCGAAAACTTATGGGACTAAGTCATTTGCCGAAGCTGTGAGATAAAAGTAAATTTTTATCGGTAGGGGAGCGTTCTGTTGTAGGATGAAGTGTTAGCGAAAGCGGGCATGGACGAAACAGAAGTGAAAATGTCGGATTGAGTAGCGAAAACATTGGTGAGAATCCAATGCTCCGAAAACCTAAGGTTTCCTCCGCAAGGCTCGTCCACGGAGGGTTAGTCAGGTCCTAAGGTGAGGCTGAAAAGCGTAGTTGATGGACAATAGGTTAATATTCCTATACTGGGATTGATTGGTAACGAGGGACGAAGAAGGCTAGGCTAGCCAGATATGGGTTACTGGTTTAAGTTTTCAAGGTATTGAAGGTTAGAGAAAATAATCTGAGCTAAGAAACGAATACACGATTTTAATAATCAAAGTAGTTGATGTCATACTTCCAAGAAAAGCTCGCTATGCCATAAATCAATTTCACCTGTACCTTAAACCGACACAGGTAGGTAGGTAGAGAATACCAAGGAGCGCGGGAGAACCCTCTTTAAGGAACTCGGCAAAATAGCTCTGTAACTTCGGAAGAAAGAGTGCCTTTTAGGCTGCAATATCAAGTTCCAAGCAACTGTTTAGCAAAAACACAGGTCTCCGCAAAGTTGTAAAACGACGTATGGGGGCTGACGCCTGCCCAGTGCCGGAAGGTTAAAGAAGTTGGTTAGCGTAAGCAAAGCTAGTGACTGAAGCCCCGGTGAACGGCGGCCGTAACTATAACGGTCCTAAGGTAGCGAAATTCCTTGTCGGGTAAGTTCCGACCCGCACGAATGGCGTAATGATTTGGAAGCTGTCTCAAAGAGGGACTCGGTGAAATAGAAATGTCTGTGAAGATGCGGACTACCTGCGCCTGGACAGTAAGACCCTATGAAGCTTTACTGTATCCTGAAATTGGATTTCGATTTTTTTTGCGCAGAATAGGTGGGAGACATTGAGACGAGTTTTTCGGAATTCGAGGAGTCACCAGTGAGATACCACTCTGAGAAAATTAAAATTCTAACTTCATACCGTAAGCCGGTTGAAAGACAGTTTCAGGTGGGCAGTTTGACTGGGGCGGTCGCCTCCCAAAAGGTAACGGAGGCGTACAAAGGTTCCCTCAGATCGGTCAGAAATCGATCTTCGAGTGCAAAGGCAAAAGGGAGCTTAACTGTGAGACAAACAAGTCGAGCAGAGACGAAAGTCGGTCTTAGTGATCTGACGATGCTGTGTGGAAAGGTCGTCACTCAACGGATAAAAGTTACTCTAGGGATAACAGGCTGATCTCCCCTAAGAGTTCCTATCGACGGGGAGGTTTGGCACCTCAAATAGGGGGCACATTTATTAGTAATAAAATGTGACAATTTGGCTATATGCTGGAAACTCCGTTCATTAAAAATGATAAAGTATCTTAAAGTACTCTTGAATCTTTCAAAGTAAAAATCTTTAAGTGCGGACAATCAGCAGGGAAGTTTAGAATTAAGTTCTATAACCCCTCAACGACTACACGCCGAACAACTTCTTTAATTGAAGTTGATGATATAGTCTGATCTTTTAGGCGACTAAAAGGATTTGAAAAAACGGGATGAAAGATTTTTTCTAGTCATAAATTTTCAACTTTTGTATATGTTGAATTTTATTAACATTAATGCGATGTCGGCTCGTCGTATCCTGGGGCGGAAGTACGTCCCAAGGGTTGGGCTGTTCGCCCATTAAAGCGGCACGTGAGCTGGGTTCAGAACGTCGTGAGACAGTTCGGTCCATATCCGGCGTGGGCGTTAGAGTATTGAGAGTGACCTTTCTCTAGTACGAGAGGACCGAGAAAGATATACCTCTGATGTATCAGTTATTGTGCCAACGGTAGACGCTGAGTAGTCAAGTATAGTTAGGATAACCGCTGAAGGCATCTAAGTGGGAAGCCGTCCTCAAGATGAGTACTCTTAGGTTGCGGCAAGACTAGCCGCTTGATAGGCATCCGGTGTAAGTCTAGTAATAGATTCAGCCAAGATGTACTAATAAACCATATTTTTAAGCAATTTTAGTTCTAAACTTTTAATTTCGGTATTTTTAGCATGATGGTACCACGTTATTCCATTCCGAACATAACTGTGAAACGTTATTGCGGCGACGATACTTCAGGAGGAGTCCTTTGGGAAAATAGCACAATGCCGAAATTCTATAATCAATTTTAAGCGATTGAAATTCTTTTTTCCTTTATTCAAATATTTTTTTAACGTAGAATCCTAAATTAGTCCCAGGAGTTTTCAGTTTTTCTTTTCCATCAAAGGTTAAGATTATAAAAAGCTTATATTCTATAATTGTTATGGTTATTTTTTAAGTCAAAATTTAAATTTCATTTTAGTCAATTTATAAAAAATTTTCTATAATAGAGTATAGAATGAGAAACTTTTGGAGAAAATTTATGAGTCATACAGTAAAAATTTATGATACTTGCATTGGTTGTACGCAATGTGTGCGAGCATGTCCTACCGATGTTCTAGAAATGGTAATCTGGGAAGATTGCCGCGCTGGTCAAATTGCGTCTGCTCCAAGAACAGATGATTGTGTTGGATGTAAGAGATGTGAATCAGCTTGTCCAACTGATTTTTTAAGTATTCGTGTTTATCTTGGTGGGGAAACGACTCGCAGTATGGGGTTAGCTTATTAATTTTTTCAATTATTGATTTTTGGTTCTTTTGAAGAACCAAAAATTTGTTTAAAAAACCCAACCATAACTATGAAGTCCTTTTCCTAAAAAATTGACTCCTAAGTAACAAATCCAAATGACAAAAAAGCCGCCTGAACCTAAAAGCGCTGCTTTCTCACCTTGCCAACCTTTTAATAAACGAGAATGTAAATAAATAGCAAAAATTAACCAGGTAATTAGAGCCCATGTTTCTTTAGGATCCCAACTCCAGTAAGCACCCCAAGCTTCATTTGCCCAAACGGCACCTGAAATAATTCCAATGGTTAAAAAAGGAAAGCCTAATCCAATAATTCGATAACTCCAAATATCCACGGTTTGAAGCAGAGCCAATTTGGAAAGATTTTCTTCTTCTTTTTTCGTTTCCAAGATTAAAGAATTGGATGGATCCCCAATAAGTTTTTCTGTTTTTTTCTTTTTAAAAAAAAGAAACATTAAATAGAGTAAAGATAGTAAAGAACCTAAAATTAAGGTGGCATAACTAATCATCATCATTGTTACATGCATCATCAGCCAATTTGATTGTAAAGAAGGGACTAATGGCAAAGCTTTTTGCATTTCTGTAGGTAAAGTTAAACTTGAGAAACCCGATAAAAAAAATAGAAGAGGAGTAGAAAGAGCTCCAATTAATCGACTTTTGGTTTGAATTTCTAAAAATAAATGAATACTTGAAATTGCCCAACTTAAAAAAATTAAAGATTCATATAGATTACTTAATGGGAAATAATTTTCATTTTTCCATCGAATAAATAATGTTAAAGTAAAAAGAAAATTACTTAAAAGGACTAAAAGTTGACTTCCAAAAAAAAGAAACTTGATTTTAGGAAAGGCTAAACTTATCCAGTAGGAGATCATGGCAAAAAACAAAAAAAAACAAGCAATCACAGGAAATTTATAATCTGAAAACATGAAAAGATTCATCATCTCTTTTTTTTTTTTTTTTTATTAACTCATAACTATTATACAGTAGTAAAGATTTAAATTCTGTTTTTATTCTTCCCTGTAAGAGTAGTTCTAAAACATGAAAAGAAGTGATAAGCTTAAATCAACGCTGGCGTTTATTCAAGTTTGTATTCCACATAAAAAAGAGGTAGGCTAAGAAATCAGTAAAATTAATTAATTTATTTTTAGTTATTATCTTTTTTTCTCAATTACTGCCTTTTATTTTACGGATGGTAGCTGGTAATCTTTCAGGAAAGTATCAGTAAAACCATTGTTTACAAGAAGGACTGGTTCAAAAAATAGCTGTATTTCAAGTATGTCGTTATTCAATAGATTGGCTTAATAATATTTATCCAAAATCTATTACTTACTTTAGCAAAGATGATAATGAGAGTCAGCAAATTGGGAAAGTCGATAGAGAATTTTTTTGTTCTAAAGAAAGAAGAAAATGTGACATCTTCCTCGAATTCGAAAATCAAGTCTTAATTTTACTTAACTAGACGAATTCCATTTTTTAATTAAAATTTCTATACAATTTATTTTTTGATTTGGGTTTTCTATGTAATTTCTCCATTAATAAATTCTTATTGGAAGAGGAGACGACTATGACAGCAACTTTAGAAAGATATGAAAGCCTAAGCATCTGGGAACGTTTTTGTTCTTGGATTACAAGTTTAGATAACCGTTTATACATTGGATGGTTTGGTGTAGTTATGATTCCTACACTTTTAACAGCTACTACTTGTTTTATTATTGCATTTATCGCGGCACCGCCAGTTGATATTGATGGAATTCGTGAACCTGTAGCTGGTTCTTTAATGTATGGAAATAACATCATTACTGGTGCTATTATTCCTAGTTCAAACGCTATTGGTGTACATTTCTACCCGATTTGGGAAGCAGCTTCTGTAGATGAGTGGTTATATAATGGTGGTCCATACCAACTTATTGTATTACATTTCTTAACAGGTGTAGCTTGTTACTTAGGTCGTGAGTGGGAACTAAGTTTCCGTCTAGGTATGCGTCCTTGGATTTTTGTTGCATTCTCTGCTCCAGTAGCAGCTGCAACTGCTGTATTCTTAATTTATCCTATCGGTCAAGGAAGTTTCTCTGATGGTATGCCTTTAGGGATTTCTGGAACATTCAACTTTATGTTAGTTTTCCAAGCTGAACATAACATTTTAATGCACCCATTCCATATGGCTGGTGTTGCTGGTGTCTTTGGTGGATCTTTATTCTCTGCAATGCATGGTTCTCTAGTTACTTCTAGTTTAATCCGTGAAACAGCTGAAGGAGATTCAATCAACTATGGTTATAAATTTGGTCAAGAAGAAGAAACTTATAACATCGTAGCTGCTCATGGTTACTTTGGACGTTTAATCTTCCAATACGCAAGTTTTAACAACTCTCGTTCTTTACATTTCTTCTTAGCTGCTTGGCCAGTAGTAGGTATTTGGTTAACTGCTTTAGGAATTAGTACAATGGCATTCAACTTAAACGGTTTTAACTTCAACCAATCTATTGTTGATAGCCAAGGTCGTGTAATTAACACATGGGCTGACATTGTTAATCGTGCTAATTTAGGTATGGAAGTAATGCATGAACGTAATGCACATAACTTCCCTCTAGACTTAGCTGTTACAGCTCCAGTTATTGTTGGTTAATTTTAATCATCAAAAAATTTTGTCTTCGTTCAAGAAGACAAAATTTTTTCTAAAAGAAACTCAAAAAGACAAAAATTTATCCTTAGTAGCTCAGTGGTAGAGCGGTCGGCTGTTAACCGATAGGTCGTTGGTTCAATACCAACCTGAGGAGAGCAAGAATTTCTTTTAAAAAAAGGTGACTATACGATTGTTACTATCTTCCAATTTGATTATTGGGAGAAGGTATTCCTAAAAATCTTAAAACAAAATGAGGTCTTTTTGAGAAAGATTTAATGGTGATAATATAGGGCATATTCATAGTTTTAATTTATCTAGCGTAGGGGTAATTTGCTAGTTGTAAAAAATCAATGTTTAAAGTTATTGCATAGTTAATTCTTAACTAAGTAAGGTCTAAGGGGAAGTCTTTAGTAAAATTGTATTTTTCTATCAACTTTTTTCTTCCCCTTTTATTAAGTTCATTTGATTTATGTCTCTATTTCTAAATACCTAGTTTTCGATTAATTTCTTGACAAAAGAAACTTTTTTATATTTGGTTTCAATTTCTCGTAGCAAGTTTTCAAATTCAATTTCTAATTGAATTTTACCTCGATTGGTCGAACCTGCTAATCGACAATAAAGAGATTGTTGACACATCCAAATTTGGGTATAAGGTAAGAAACTTAAACAGCCTGTTATCATTAAAATTCCAAATCCAAAATAAATTAGAGAAATGGTTGGATCATATTTAATTTGTAATCCGGTTGAAGGTAGGATATCAATAATTACAAATTGGTTTCCAATCTTATCCCCAATATTTTGTAATTCTAAAAAATTCCCCATCTTATCATAAAGCAAAAAAGTATTTTGGAATTGATCAAAGATGAGACTGATTTCTGAGTTTGGAATCCAGGTGATCCAAGATTTTGACGCTTTTTCTAAAGGGAAAAAAGGTGATTCATAGATTTTGTTCGTTTTGATATCTTCAAATCGAATTCCTAAAAGATTCCAATCACTTTGATAAAAATCAAGATTTTGAAAATGTAAAGGATGATTTACTGAAATAGTTTGTTGTTTTTGTTCATTACCAAAATTATCAAAAATTGATAAATTGGAATAAAATTGGTGAATTCTATTTTCTTCATATTCCACCCAGAAATCATTGATACGAGTCGTGATTGTTGGAAGTTTAGTCAACCAACCGAGTTGAATTGAATTTTGAATATGAAAAAGTTCTCCTTTTGGCAAAATTTCTTGAGCTTTTAAATTCTGAAAACTACTTAAAAAAGAACCGAGTAAAATTAGTATTAGACTAAAATGGACTAAAATTGGGCTAATTCTTCCAATTAATCCTTTATATCCATAAATCAAATTTTCTTTTTGATAAAGATAAAAATTACAGTTTTGGAGTTTTGAGATAATGTTTTCTTTTAAATAAAAAATCTTCTTCAATTTTATAGAAAAAGGTAAAGTTAAAAAAGATTTTTTATTTTGTCGAAATGAATATTCTTTTGAATTCGAAAAAATAGGAAATTGTCTTGTAAAAGTACAGCTTATTAGACTTAAAACTAAAAAAAAGAGTAACCCAAAAAACCACCATGTTCGGTAAACATGGTCTAACCCGAATTCACGAATGAATTCCCATGTTATAAACCCAAAAAAAGGTTGACTAGTGGGATAATTTTTTTGATAAAATAGAATCGATTCGTCTTGTTCAATAAATGATCCCAAAGAACTAGCTATACCAATCATAGCCAAGATTAAAATTGCGAATTTGACACCAGTAAAAAGTTTCAAAGATTTTTGAATTGAAAAAAGTTTCATTGTTAAAAAGATGTTAATATATATATAAGGAAATTAACATATTTAAATTGTTAATTTCCAACGCCCTTTACGTCTACGATTTTTTAATATTTTTCTTCCACTTTTTGTTGCTAAACGTGCTCGAAAACCTGATGTTTTAATCACTTTTCTTCGACGTCCATTTAAAGTATGTTTTGTCATTTGTTTTTTTAGTTTATTGGATTATTGAAAAGAAAGTATATCATACATAGACGTATTTCATCGAACATTAATTTAAAGGATTTGAATGAATCCCTGTTATATTCTGTCAATGGATTTTGTTGTCCATAAGCTCGCCAACTAATTGTATCACGGATTGAATTCATTCGCTCGATATGGTCAGTCCAAGAGCAATCCATGATGGTTAGAAGTTGAATTAGTTTATTATGTTTCAAAAATCCAAATTCATAACAGTCTGTTTCCGCTAATCGGAGATCATACCAAATCCAAATTTCGGAATTCTGTGTTTGTGTTTTTTGATGATTGTCAAAATCGGCATAATTGGGAAACCATTTTTCTAATTCATAAGAATCTTGGCTCGTTTTTCTTTTCCAATAGGGTTGCATTTCTTCATCAAAAAAAGATTCTAAATATCGTAAAAAGAAATCTTCTTTTAGTTTTTGGGATAAAAGGTCTTTTCTAACCTTAAATAGTTGTTTACGTTGAAGATTTAAAATTTCGTCATATTGGAAAATATTTTTTCGTAAGTCATAATTGTAAGATTCCACTTTTTCTTGAGCATTTTCTAAATTTTTTGTTAAAAAAGTTGACTCGAGTGGAATATCTTTATCTTGAACTAGATAATTCACCCATTTTTGTAGACTTTCTCCTCCAAAAACTTTGACTAAATCATCTTCCAAACTAATAAAAAATTGAGAAACACCAGGATCTCCTTGTCGACCTGAACGACCACGTAGTTGGTTATCAATTCGTCTATTTTCTTGCCTTTCTGTCCCAATTACAAATAATCCTCCAAGTGATTTTACAATTGAATTATTTTTTTTCCATTTTATTAAGATTTCTTGATAGAATGTTTGATAGCAAGATTGAAAACTTGGAGAACAAACTTCTAAAGAATAGGGTAAATTTCTAATATCTTCTTCGAGTTGGTCTAACTTTTCTAATTTTTTATATTCCGTCAAAATAATTTCTTTAAGAGACGTTGCTTCTCTATTTTCCAGAAGAGTTTCATACATTTTTTGTTTTACTTCAAAAAGTGGATTTCCACCTAAGATAATATCCGTTCCTCTTCCTGCCATATTAGTTGCAATGGTAACTCCTGAAGGTTTACCTGCTTGAGCTATGATTTCACTTTCACGTTGAACATTTTCTGGTTTTGCGTTTAGAACTTGGTGTGGAATTTTTGAAATTTTAAAAAGGTCTGACAAGAATTCAGATTTTTCGACACTTGATGTTCCTATTAAAACCGGTTGACCTTTTTGAAAACAATCTTCTGTCGTTTTTAAAACAGCTTTCCATTTTGCTAATTCGCTTTGATAAACCAGATCAGGTAAATCTTTTCGAATCATTGGTTTTGACGTCTCAATTACTACTACGTCTAAATTATAAATCTCTTGAAATTCTCTTTCTGCTGTTTTTCCTGTTCCAGTCATTCCCGCTAATTTTGGATATAAAGGGAAAAAATTTTGATAGGTAATTGAACTTCGTGTTTTTGACCTTCCTCCAATTTCCACCTTCTCTTTGCTTTCGATAGCTTCATGAATTCCCATACTCCATCGTCGGTCGGACATAATACGTCCAGTAAACTCATCTATAATTTGTACTTGGTTATTTAAAACAATATAATTTTTATTTTTTTTAAATAAATATTCTGCTTTTAATGCATTCAGGATATCTAGAATCCATGGTTCTCCTTCTTCATATAAGGTTTTTTGGGCAAGTTTTTCAGCGCTTTTACGATACCCAGTTTCTGTTAATTGAATTTCTTTCCGTTTTTCATCGATCTCAAAATCAACTTCTCTCTTTAAACATTTTGCAATGTTTTTTGCCATAGCCAGTTTAGTAAGAATTAATTTATCTTGTGGGCTTGATAAGATTAAAGGTGTTCTTGCTTCATCAATTAAAATTGAATCTATTTCATCAATTACACAATAATGAAAAGATCTTTGAACAATTTTAGAAAACTTATAGGCGGAACTATCTCGTAAATAATCAAAAACTAATTCGGAATTAGTAACATAAGTGATATCTGAAAAATAACTTTTTTTTCTTTGATCAAATGAACTTGTATTTTTTACTAAACCAACTGTTAATCCTAATCCTTCGTAAATTTTTCCCATCCATTTTTGGTCTCTTTCTGCTAGATAGTCATTTACAGTGACAACATGAACTCCTTTTTTCAGTAAAGCATTTAACGAGACTGGTAATGTTGAGGCTAATGTTTTTCCTTCACCCGTTTTCATTTCTACAATTTTTCCTTGATGTAAGAAAAAACCGGCTTTTAATTGACTGTCAAAATGTTTGAATCCGATTTTTCGCGAAGAAACTTCTTGAACTATTCCAAACCATTCTGGAAGAATGGTTTCTAAGGAAGTTTTTGATAAACGTTTTTTTATTTTTTCAATTTCAATTGCCAGTTCTTCTTCACTTTTTAGTGTCACTCTAGTGAATGCGGCTTTTATCTCTGAAAGAAATTTTTTCATACTTTTTTTAGACTATTCTTATTTGCTAATATCATGTTATCATAATAGTATGTATAACATTTTTTTTTTCTTTAATTTATTTGAAATTACATATCAAAGCTTATGATAGATAGAATACTCTTTTTAGTAAAATGGTTCCAAAATCTTGTTCAACCAATTTTTCAAAATTTATATGACATTATTTTTGCTTTTCGGAACGCATATCCTAAGACATCCGAGCGAATTATGGTGACCATTCAGCTATCTTTTATTTTTTTCTTTGCTTTTGTAGATCTTTGTCATTCCATTTTAACAAGTGTTTTTGCTCTTGGTGGCTTTCCAGCAATTTTAGTCCCTGTTTGGCCTATTTTGTATTGGATTCTTAACTCTTCTTTTTTTCAATATTGGGCTAGCCCAGAAAAATCTTTCTTTCTTTCTTATCTTGTCCTTGAATTAATGATTAGCAGATCTCTTTTTAAACTTTCAAAATTTATAAAATATTATATCTTACTTATTTTTTCTTTATTAATGCTACAAGGCTTAGTCCTGCTGTATTGGGATCTTTTATTTAATCGGGAAGTTGTAGCTTCAGCAGCCAAATGGGCTTTTGATAAAGGGATTTTGATTCATACCGATGTACGAATAGGGATTCTAGTTTATTTTGGTACTTTTTTGGTTTTTGTTGGTCTTTATTTCTATTTATATATCACTGCCCTACAAGGTAAAGTTGCAACGCTTCCAGGGTTGTTGAGTTGGATAACCGATTCAGTTGCTTTTTGGTTAAAAATTCGAGTTCGCAAACCGAAAAAGGGAGATAAGAAAAAAATTCAGCAAGAAGAACCTCCTGAAGATTTAGGAGATGATGAATAAACGGAACACTGTTCCGTTTATTCCATTTCTTCTTCCATTATATTGACAAATCCAGAATGTGTAAAACTCACAATTCCATCTGATAGGGCGTATAAAGTATGATCTCGTCCACAACCTACTTTTATTCCTGGTTTAAATTTTGTTCCTCGTTGACGTACTAAAATTGAACCATTTTTTACTTTTGCAAAACCTGTACATTTTACTCCTAAACGTTTTGCTTGAGAATCACGCGTATTTCGTGTACTACCAGCTCCCATTTTATGTGCCATTTTTTTTTCCTCTTTTTACAAATTTCTTAATTCAAGCTATCTATCTGAACACGAGTATACGGTTGTCGATGACCACGAGTTCTGGTATATTTTTTTTTCGGTTTTGTTTTTAACACGATTATTTTTGTTCCTTTTACTTGCTGTATAATTTTTGCTGGAATTTGACTCATTCCTAAAAATGGTTTTCCTAATTGGATCAGATTGTTTTTACGAAAAAATAAAATTTTATTCATCGCAATGAAATCTCCTAATTTGCCATTTTTTATTAAATCGATATCATACCATTGACCTGGTTTTAGCAAAAATTGTTTTCCTGATGTATGAGTAATAGCATATTTCATAGGGTTTTTCTCTTTTTTCAATTTTTTTTTAGAAACTCATTCTTTACCACTTCCAATCTTTTTGGAGTCGAACTCAACTTAGAAACCTTCTTTTTTTTGAATTGAATCTTTTCACAGTAGAATCCATACTTCGAATTTCAATTATAATCCATTTAATTTTGAAATACAATTCATAGCTTCAGATTCTAAGACAACCCTTTCTTTTATTTAACCTTGATAAAAACTTATGATCACAATTTTAAATACAATGAAATTGATTAAAAAACGAAAAGTAATTTATAAGCGTTTTATGTCAATTCTATATCCAAAGGGTATATTGGTAATCATACAACTCTTGTTTATAAATTGAATGATTCGTTCATTGGGTCATCGACTCACACTTCCATTTATTGGAATAAAATTCGTAACTCGTAAAATCATTAAATATCATCTACAATCCTGGTTTTTGGTATCATTTTTACTTGTTTTAGTCTTGCTGGATTGAAATTGGATTTCGGTCTTAGGCATGTTCTAATTGTTTGACGTCCGTTAAGCCCTTGTGGAACTATGTGGAAAACGAATCTGGTTTTATAATTTCTGTATTAATGGAATACTTTTTTTTCATTTTTTGATGGTGTTAATTATTCTAATAATATATCGTTTCTTTGTACTGGAAAGTTACAATGGTTCTTTTATTTATTTATGCAAATGGAGAGACTCGAACTCTCACGAAGTTTTTTATTTGATTTTAAATTTAACGCGTCTACCAATTTTTAAAAATTTTTTTTTTTTTATAAAATTTTAATTTCAATTTTTTATTTTTCATATTACAAAATTATTAAATCCTTTTTTATTAGAGTTGTATATTCAACCAGAATTACCGTATATA
>VKHI01000772.1:924-13648 GCA_015145745.1 Poterioochromonas sp. DS
CAGGTCTACCGGTAAATATGTTAGAGAGATTGCGTCCTCAATACCGGTAAAGTATGGAAGTCGGTAAGCTATCGGCGGGTAGTAGATAGAGAAAAGGGAATTCATGAGATTAGTGCATTGTTGAGATGTAACTCAGAAGCTTTGAAAGAATTCTTGGCTATTTTTATCTAAATTTTGATCTTACTATCTTGCTATTTTTCAACGCTAACTTTTTTATCGAGGTTACTGTCTTAAAATATAAGTTAAAAATGACTACGAATTGATCAACTCCAACCCCGATGAGAATAATTTACATGCCATTATCTGATTACCTTCGGAGAATCTTTTGTATTCACTTGTCATTCTAAAAGAATATCTTAGGAGGACATGAAAAAGTATTGAAAGGTTTCCTCTGTCACGTATATAGAGATAGAGATGGTTCATCTGAAATTCTCTAACTTTCTTACTTGACTTCACACAGCAGAGATGTTGGAGTTTTTGACGGAGTCGTTGGCACGCCCGCTTGCTCGCATATGCACAGTCACCGAACATCAACACACTGGACTGGAACACTGTCAGACTCGATGATCTTCGAAATAATAATAGAAGGATGATGATCTTCGGAAGTTTACCTTGATCCTAATAACATAGACACTATCAGCAATTTCGCGATCAATTCTTGACTATAATCTTTTATTAAATTTAGGTTGGAAAGATCTAATGTTGGAGAGAATGGTTTCAGAATCTCAAGAATTCATTCAAATTTCCGAAGAATAGAAAAGGATTATTCAAAATTCGTCATTCCTAACGTGAGAAATATTCGATTCTTATCAGAAGAAGAACTGGCTTTCAAGATATGGTAATTATGATCAAGCTCGATCGATTAATCGATTGATTGATTGATTGATTGATCTTTGTTTATTCATTTTCGGAACAATACAATGTATTCTTGTCGACTGCAATCAATTACAAACATTTCCTTCATATAATCAGTAGGAATTACACCTTTACCTACCAAATTAAAAGAGAATTTATTAACCTTTGGACAATGCTCAACCAGTCTTCGGAAACTATCATAGAAGGAAGATAATTCCTCCTCTTTTTTAAAGGGCAGTCTTAACTCAAGAACTTCTAAGTTTGGTGTCAGTAAATTACTCGCTAAAAAGGTCTCTAATGGTCTTCCAACTTTAGGGTGTAGTGATAATGTTAATTGTTTGACATGCTGTAAATTGGTATGTGTTTCCAGCAACTTCTTCTCACATGCAGTAATGGAGATCGTTAAACAGTCTTTCAATGCATTTATATCTTCTAATGATTCCATACTCGTCAATCGAACAACTTTGTTTCCCGCACCAAGACCAGAAAGTGATGTGAGATTCAGATATTGTAATTCAACGGTTCTGATGTTATCCATGTTATCTAATGATTTGAAGTCCTTGCAATATGAGATAAACACTTTCTGCAGATTATTAGGTCCCAAGACTTCGATGCCTTCCATACGACTCAGTTCTAAGAACCTGAGACAGTTGGGTAAGGTTAGAGTCTTTGCAGTATGTTGTAACTTTATCAAGGTCAATGAAAGTGATGTCACAGAAGGAAATGAAGGAAGAAAGTCGAGTTGGAGATTGAACAAAGTAATACAATGAGATCTCTTGAATGACTTCGATACATCGGAAACCCCTCTGCAACCATCAATCGTAATTCGATAGTTATTATTCAAACAAGAAATATCTTTGATATTATGACACCATTGCAATGTGAGATCATAAATCCCATCTAAACCTGAAACATCTACTATACTTGCAGAATCAACTACATGAACAGTTCGTAAGTTCGCATAGGCTTGAAGATGTAGTCCTTCTATCTTTAATTTGTTAAAATACCTAATCTTCAAAGCTTCCAAACCTTCTATCACACTGATCTCTTCCAACTCTCCTCCCACTAAAATCACCTCCTTTACTGTTAGAGACTTAAACCTTGTCTTCTCCGATAATACCCGTAAGACATCAGTAAGCTCAGTTTTAGTTCCATCACAAAATATGTATGTATGAACCCTCTCCAACTGTGACACTAATTCCACCCTCTTACTTATTATGGAATAAGCTCTTTTAAGATCTACAATTAAAGGAATCGATGCATCCTTATCGTTGAGATATAAATAGTCGCTCCTTTGCAGTATGTTGAATCTTAATTGTTCACTTAGTTCCATGAGTTCACCAAGGGTCATCTTAATCCCTACAATCTTCCAATAGAGATTATCAAAGAGGCCTTTCTTTGCCTTTGCAAAGCATGTTCTCGCTGATTGATCATCTTGTATCCAGTGAAGTATGGTAAGAATAATCTCATCAGGAAGATGAAGTATTGTCATAGTTCAGGTCTACCGGTAAATATGTTAGAGAGATTGCGTCCTCAATACCGGTAAAGTATGGAAGTCGGTAAGCTATCGGCGGGTAGTAGATAGAGAAAAGGGAATTCATGAGATTAGTGCATTGTTGAGATGTAACTCAGAAGCTTTGAAAGAATTCTTGGCTATTTTTATCTAAATTTTGATCTTACTATCTTGCTATTTTTCAACGCTAACTTTTTTATCGAGGTTACTGTCTTAAAATATAAGTTAAAAATGACTACGAATTGATCAACTCCAACCCCGATGAGAATAATTTACATGCCATTATCTGATTACCTTCGGAGAATCTTTTTGTATTCACTTGTCATTCTAAAAGAATATCTTAGGAGAACATAGAAATATCCATTAAAAGGTTTCCTCTGTCACGTATCAATCCTCGAGAGATATGGTTCATATGAAATTATCTAACTTTCTTACTTGACTTCACACAGCAGAGATTATGCAACTTTTGACGGTCGATGATACAATTACTGAAGATCAACACACTGGACTGGAACACTGTCAGACTCGATGATCTTCGAAATAATAATGATGAGGAGGATGATGAGCCTTGATACTAATAAGCAAGACGATGAGCAATTTAGCGATGAATTCTTCACTATAATCTTTTATTAAATTTAGGTTGGAAAGATCTAATGTTGGTGGAGTGTTTTTAAGAGTTTCAAGAATTCATTCAAGTATCCGAAGAATAGAAAAGGATTATTCAAAATTCGTCATTCCTAACATGAGAAAGATTCGATAATTTATTTTCGGAACAATACAAGATATCCTTGTCGACTGCAATCAATCACAAACATTTCCTTCATATAATCAGTGGAAATCACATTGAAACCAACCAATTTCAAAGAAAATTTATTAACCTTCGGATAACGCTTAGCAAGTATTCTGAAATTATCATAGAAAGAAGATACTTCTTCCTCCTCCTCATCCTCCTCCTCGAAAGGCAGTCTCAGTAAATTACTCGTTAAGAAGGACTCGAATTGTTCTTCATTCTCAAGTGATAAGCTTAATTGTTTCACATGTTGTAAATTGGTATGAGTTTTCACAAACTTCTTCTGACAATCAGTAATGGAGATCGTTAAACAGTCTTTCAATGCATTTATATCTTCTAATGATTCCATATTCATCAATCGAACAACTTTGTTTCCTGCACCAAGACCGTAGAGTGAAGAAAGATTCAAAGCTTCTAATTCAACGGTTCTGATGCTAGCCATGTTATCCAATGATTTGAAAGGAGATAAACACGTTCTGCAGGTTGTTAGGTCCCAGGCCTTCGATGGCCTCCGAACCGAACCAATTCTAAGAATTTGAGACAGTTGGGTAAGGTGAGAGTCGTTGCAGGATGTTGTAATTTTTATCCCGTACAATGAAGTGATGTCACACAAGGAAATGAGGGTAGAAGTCTAGTTGAAGGTTCACCAGGGTTATAGAATGAGATCTCTAGAATGACTTCGATACATCAGAAACCCCTCTGCAACCATCAATAGGCAACCCCAGTTCCATCACAAAATGAAAATGTATGAACCCTCTCCAACTGTGACACTAATTCCACCCTCTTACTGACTATGGAATAAGATTTTTTAATATCTACAGTTAAAGGAATCGATGCACGCTTATCATTGAGATCTAAATAGTCGCTGTTTTTCAGTATGTTTGATCTTCTCTGTTCATTCAGTTCCATGAGTTCTCCAAGGTTGATTTTAATCCCTACAATCTTCCTTTCATTTCGAACTTGTTGCCTTACATATTCATATCAGAATATATTTTAGTCTTCTTGTTTCCTTCGATCAGGAGTTACTCATCCTACTGAATACCTGGGCATAATTCCCTCATAGGTTCAATTTACTTCATGATGGCTCAACGATACCTATTTCCCACTTCACAGAATACTATTTAACTAAGAATAACATGTACGTTTTAGACTGGCCCCCGCGTTCCCCTGACCGAAATCCCATTGATAGCGCGAAGGGTTTATTGTTTGAAGGAGACGATAATGCAAGAATGGGGAAAATCTCACTGGAAGAAATTCGCCCTTTCATCACCAGCTTAAAAAATAGGCTAGCTAGGGTCTTAGAGACTCATGGTCGACAGTATGTCGCTTAAGTTGCCTTTGATTCGAGCACCAAGTATTTCTAAATAGCCTGACGATGTTTTGCCCACCCTTTATAGTAGACTCTGTTTTTCCCTTCAAAACCTTTGGTACTTGCTCAAATCTGACTAGTTATGGAGTATATGGTATGTATAGGGGGTATTTCCCTCACTAACGCCAAAACGGCATTTTCACTAAAAAACGAGAAAAATCGACTCGAAACCATTTTCGCCTAAATAGGCGCGGCACTTTGTTGACAAATCGGTCTCCGCCGACAGCTTACCGACTTCCACTATTTGAGATTCTTCTGTGAGATATAAAGATCCCTTTGAAACTTTAGAGTGAGAGATATTTGATCAGACCTGGACTATGACAATACTTCATCTTCCTGATGAGATTATTATGAATATTCTTGACTGGATTCAGAATGACCAATTAGCGAGAATAAGGTTTGCAAAGACAAACAAGGCACTACTTTATCATCTCGGTTGGAAGATTGTCACGATTAGCATCACTCCTAGGGAACTCATGCTGCTGAATGAACAAAGAAGAACCAATATACTGCAAAATAGCCACTGTTTAGATATCTATGATGATGATGCATCGATTCCTTTAACTGTGGGTATTAAAAGAGCTTATTCCGTAGTAAGTAAGAGGGTGGAATTAGTCTCACAGTTGGAGAGAGTTCATACATACATATTCGTTGATGGAAGTCAAACTGAGCTTACTGATATCTTGCAGGTTTTATCGGAGAAAACAAGACTTAAGTCTCTTACAGTAAAGGAGGTGGTCTTAATAGGAGGAGAGTTGGAAGAGATCAGTGTGATAGAAGATTTGGAAGCTTTGAAGATTAGATATTTTAGCAAATTAAAGATAGAAGGACTACATCTTCAAGCTTCTGCGAGCTTGAGGACTGTTGTTTTAGAGCATTGTGCAAGTATAGAAGATGTTTCAGGTTTAGATGGGATTTATGATCTCACATTGAAATGTTGTCGTAATATCAAAGATGTTTCTTGTTTGAATAATAACTATCGAATTAAGATTGATGGTTGCAGAGGGATATCAGATGTGTCGAAGTCATTCCAGAGATCTCATTGTATAAATCTGTTTAGTGTCCAATTAGACTTTCTTCCTTCATTTCCTTCTGCGACAGCACTTTCATTGAGTTGGATAAAGTTACAACATCCTATAACGACTCTAACCTTACCCACCTGTCTCAAGTTCTTAGAACTGACTGATATGGAGACCATCGAAGGCCTGGGACCTAATAATCTACAGAAGGTGTTTATTTCCTATTGCAAGGACTTCAAATCATTAGATAATATGGCTAACATCAGAACCGTTGAATTACAATATCTGAATCTCACTTCACTCTACGGTTTCGGCTCAGGGAACAAAGTTGTTCGATTGAAGGGTATGAAATCATTAGAAGATATAAACGCATTGAAAGACTGTTTAACGATCTCCATTACTGAAAGTGAGAAGAAGTTGCTGGAAACTCATAACAATTTACAACATGTGAAAGAATTAACCTTATCACTAAACCCTTACATTGAAAGACTATTTGAGACCTTTTTAGCGAGTAATTTACTGACACCAAAGTTAGAAGTTCTTGCGTTCAAGAGAATCTCTTTTAATGGAAAGGAGGAATTATCTTCTTTCTATGATAATTTCAGAAGACTGGTTGAGCGTTATCCAAAAGTTAAGAAATTCTCTTTTAATTTGGTAGGTAAAGGTGTAATTCCTACTGATTATATGAAGGAAATGTTTGTGATTGATTGCAGTCGAGAAGGATATTTTGTATTGTTCCGAAAATAAATTATCGAATTTTTCTCATGTTAGGAATGACGAATTTTGAATAATCCTTCGGATTTTTGAATGAATTCTTGAAACTCCTAAAAACACTCCACCAACATTAGATCTTTCCAACCTAAATTTAATAAAAGATTATAGTGAAGATTTATCGCGAAATTGCTCATAGTGTCTTTGTTATTAGGATCAAGGCTCATCATCCTCCTCATCATTATTATTTCGAAGATCATCGAGTCTGACAGTGTTCCAGTTGATCTTCAGTAACTGTATCATCGACCGTCAAAAGCTGCAAAATCTCTGCTGTGTGAAGTCAGGTAAGAAAGTTAGATAATTTCAGATGAATCATATCTCTCGAGGATTGATACGTGACAAGAAACCTTTCACTGTACTTTTTCATGTCCTCCTAAGATATTCTTTAAGAATGACAAGTGAATACAAAAGATTCTCCGAAGGTAATCGGATAATGGCAAGTAAATTATTCTCATCGGGGTTGGAGATCAATTCGTTGTCATTTTTACCTTATATTTTATGACAGTAACCCTCGACGAAAAAGTTAGTTTTGGTAATCAAAGAAAGTAGCAAGATAATAAAGATCGAAAATTCGATAAAAATAGCGAAGAATTCTCTCAAAGCTTTAATAAGTTACCTCTCAACAATGCACTAATCTCATTAATTCCCCACTGTTGTTCAGATTGTCACTCACACACTGTGGAGATCGATTTTTTCGAGATTTCGAATTTTCGTTTCGAGGCCGTTTTCCAATGCCTTTCGGTAACTTTCGGTACCTTCCGTATCTTGAATTTCCTTCATTTTTCCGCGAAAACAACTGTGGGAGAGTGGAGAAAACGAAAATTCGAAATCTCAAAAAAAAAACGAGCCATACCGTCTTTCCTTTATTTTACGCCATATACTACAGATGATGACAAGAGGTAACGTAACTTCGAAGCATTGTTGAGAGGGAACTTATTGAAAGCTTTGAGAGAATTCTTCGCTATTTTTATCGAATTTTTGATCTCTATTATCTTGCTACTTTCTTTGATGACCAAAACTAATTTTTTTTCGTCGAGGTTAAGTGAAAAATGACGACGAGTTGATCAACACCACCCCTGATGAGAAGAATTTTTCTTCGCGATCTTCTTGAGAAAAATCAAATTGACTTTCAAACATGCTACGAGAGATTATTCCCGCATCCAAGCAAATAAAAGATCGTCAGAAAATTTAATCATCTTACAATGAACGTCACACGATGTGATTAACTTGTTACACAAAGTATCCAATTTTTTATTCACTGCATCGATTTCTCGAACATCTTCCACATCATACTTCTATAATAAAAATACAGTAGCTACTAGTAGATATTGATGAACATGTGCTTCGAATCTTGTCTCCTTTCTGATTTAGCTTGTCATCCTAAAAGAATGTCTTATATTCTTAGAAGATTCTCATACATCCTCAAACTTAGAACTTTAAGCAAAGTGACAGAATCTTCATCGATCCTTCCTTCAACGGTCGTTCCAATGGATCTAAACTCAATGTGACTTTTGAAAGGGTCCATACTTTGAACTTAATCTACAACAATCGATATTGAAAGACCTGACATTATCTTAGATCGAACAAATATCTTTGTTAAGGGATTGAAATTACATTATCGGGATATTAAAAGATTTGAAGAGGCAAAGAAGTATTCAGGAGTTGAAAAAGTTGTTGACAAATTAAGCATTATTTATCTATTTATTCGTTTATTTTCGGAACAATACAAAATATCCTCGTCGACTGCAATCAATCACAAACATTTCCTTCATATAATCAGAGGAAATCACATTGAAACCAACCAATTTCAAAGAAAATTTATTAACCTTCGGATAACGCTCAGCAAGTATTCTGAAAATATCATAGAAAGAAGATACTTCCTCCTCTTCCTCAAAAGGCAGTCTTAACTCAAGAACTTCTAGGTTTGGTGTCAGTAAATTCTTCGTGAAAAAGTTCTCGAATTGTTCTTCATTCTCAAGTGATAAGCTTAATTGTTTCACATGTTGTAAATTGGTATTTGTTTCCAGAAACTTCTTCTCACAATCAGTAATGGAGATCGTTAAACAGTCTTTCAACGCATTTATATCTTCTAATGATTCCATATTCATCAATCGAACAATTTTGTTTCCTGCACCAAGACCAGAAAGTGAAGTGAGATTCAGATATTGTAATTCAACGGTTCTGATGTTAGCCATATTATCCAATGATTTGAAGTCCTTGCAAAAGGAGATAAACACTTTCTGGAGATTATTAGGTCCCAGGACTTCGATGTCCTCTATACCAACCAATTCTAAGAACTTGAGACAGTTGGGTAAGGTGAGAGTCGTTGCAGGATGTTGTAATTTTATGCCATACAAGGAAAGTGATGTCACAGAAGGAAATGAAGGAAGAAAGTCTAGTTGAAGGTTCACCAGAGTTATAGAATGAGATCTCTTGAATGACTTCGATACATCTGATATCCTTGTACAATCATCAATCGTAATTCGATCGTTATTATTCAAACAAGATATATCTTTGATATTATGACACCATATCAATGTGAGATCATAAATCCCATCTAAACTTGAAACATCTTCTATACTTGCACAATGCTCTAAAACAACAGTCCTTAAGTTCCCATAGGCTTGAAGGTGTAGTCCTTCTATCTTTAATTTGCTAAAATAATGAATCTTCAAAGCTTCCAAACCTTCTATCACACTGATCTCTTCCAACTCTCCTCCCACTAAGACCACCTCCTTTACTGTCAGAGACTTAAGTCTTGTCTTCTCCGTTAAAACTTGCAAGACATCAGTAAACTCACCCGGACTTCCTTCACAAAATGAAAATGTATGAACTCTCTCCAACTGTGAGACTAATTCCACCCTCTTACTGACTATGGAATAAGCTCTTCTAATATCTACAGTTAAAGGAATCGATGCATCCTTATCGTTGAGATATAAATAGTCGCTCCTTTGCAGTATGTTGGATCTTCTTTGTTCACTTAATTCCATGAGTTCTCTCAGGGTGATCTTAATCCTTAAAATCTTCCAATAGAGATTATCGAAGTGGGTTTTGTTTGTCTTTGCAAAGCATGTTCTCGCTGATTGATCATCTTGTATCCAGTGAAGGATGTTCAGAATAATCTCATCAGGAAGATGAAATATTCCCATAGTTCAAACCAATGACTATTCAATTTAATGAAATTGTGTCGAGTGAAAGATCCTTTCCTTTATTTTACACCATATCCTCAAAAATCTACAATAATGAGAGTCAAAGAGAATCAATGTTCGAATAACCATCAACCATTTGTTGCGACCCATCCTCATAACATAGACGATTTAGCGTTAATAATGATGAATCTTGAATCCTTTTTTTCGAATCTAAGAGTTTGCATGTAAGTAACTGCCAAGAAATGAACATTACACGAACATTAGATACTTCTGTATTGTCAGGCCTTGCCAACTTAAATTTTACAAATAATAGAAAACAACTCATCGTAGAAATATTCGATTCTTATCAGGAGAAGAATTAGTTCAAGAGTTTTTTGTAATTCTTATCAAGCCTGCTTGATTGGTTGATTGTTTGATTTATTTATTTTCGGAACAATATAATATCATCTTGTCGACTGCAATCAATCACAAACTTTTCCTTCATATAATCATCGGGACGTTGCGATGAAGCAACTAAATTAATCGAGAATTTCTTAACCTTTGGATAACGTTCAGCGAGTATTCTGAAATTATCATAGAAAGAAGATACTTCTTCGTCTTTTTCATAAAATGGGATTCTTTGTAACGCAAGAACTTCTAAGTTTGGTGTCAGTAAATTACTCATTAGAAAGGTATCAAATCGTCTTTCAATGCTAGGGTGGAGTGATAGGGTTAATTGTTTCACATGTTGTAAATTGGTATGAGTTTCCAGCAACTTCTTCTCACAATCAGTAATTAAGATACTTACACAGTCTTTCAATGCATTTATATCTTCTAATGATTTCATACCCTTCAATCGAACAACCTGGTTCTCTGAGTCAAGCCCGTAGAGTGAAGTGAGATTCAAAGCTTCTAATTCAACGGTTCTGATGCTCGCCATGTTATCCAATGATTTGAAGTCCTTGCAAAAACAGACAAGCACTTTCTGTAGATTATTAGGTCCCAGACCTTCGATGTTATCTATAACAGACAATTCTAAGAACTTGAGACAGTTGGGTAAGGTGAGGGTTGTTACAGGATGTTGAAACTTTATCCCGTTCAATGAAAGTGATGTCACAGAAGGAAATGAAGGTAGAAAGTCTAGTTGGAGCTTCACCAGAGTTATAGAATGAGATCTCTGGAATGACCTCGCTACATCAGAAACCCCTTTGCAATAACAAATCGTAACTCGATAGTTATTATTCAAACAAGATATATCTTTGATATTATGACACCATTTCAATGTGAGATCATAAATCCCATCTAATGCCGAAACATCTTCTATACTTGCACAATTCACGACATGAACGATCTTTAAGTTGGCATAGGCTTGAATGTGTAGTCCTTCTATCTTCAATTTGCTAAATTGATGAATCTTTAAAGCTTCCAAACCTTCTATCACACTGATCTCTTCCAACTCTCCTCCCACTAAGACCACCTCCTTTACTGACAGAGACTTAAGCCTTGTCTTCTCCGATAAAACTTGCAAGATATCAGTAAGCTCAGCGTGATTTCCATCAACGAATCTGTATGTATGAACTCTCTCCAACTGTGACACTAATTCCACCCTCTTACTTGTTATGGAGTAAGCTCTTTTAATATCTACAGTTAAAGGAATCGATGTATCCTCATCATTGAGATCTAAATTATCGCTCCTATGCAGTATGTTGAATCTTCTTGGTTCACTCAGTTCCATGAATTCTGCAAGAGTTATCTTAATCGTGACAATCTTCCAATAGAGATTATCAAAGAGGCCTTTGTTCGCCTTTGCAAAGCATGTTCTCGCTGATGGATCATCTTGTATCCAGTCAAGGATGTTAAGAATAATCTCATCAGGAAGGTGAAGTATTGCCATAGTCCAGGTCTGATCAAATATCTCTCAGAGTAAAGTTTCGTTCTTGATGAAGAAAGAATCTTCCGAATTATACAAGTCGGTAAGCTGTCGGCGGAGGCCGATTACCGGTAGTTAGCCCATTGTTAAGATGTAACTTACAAGCTTTGAAAGAAATCTTCTCTGACAATACAGAAGTATCAAATGTTTTTAAGATTTTAAAGAATTCATTCAAACGTCCGATTAAATTATTCAAAAAAAGGATTATTCAAAATTCGTCATTCCTAATGTGGGAAATATTTGATTCTTATCAGGAGCAGTTGCAAGATTCTTATCAGGAGAACTCTCTTCAACCGTGAGACTAATTCCACGCTCTTACTTATTATGGAAAGGAATCGATGCATCCTCATCATTGAGATATAAATTGTCACTCCTTTGCAGTATGTTGGATTTCTTTGTTCATTCAGCTGCATGGATCATCTGAACCGAGATTTATCAAATAGGACTTTGTTTGTAACTGCAAAGCATGTTCTCGCTGAATGATCATTTTGAATCCAGTCAAGGATCTTAAGGCAATTTCATCAGGAAGTTAAAGTATGCCCGCCATAATCCAGTCCAGTTTGTCAGTTTATTATTATCAAATAAGAGTTTTTGTGGGTCTCCCTCACCATTTACCCCTTTGACATGGCTATTTTGATGATTCTTGGCTATTTTTATCGAATTTTAGATCTAACTATCTTGATACTTTCTTCGGTTACCAAAGCCAACTTCTTTATCGAGGTTATCGCCTCAAAATATAAGTTTTTGGGATATAAAGTATAGATATAATCTTTGCCTCACAGCATAGATTTTGGAGTTTTTGACGGCCATTTGAGGATCAACGCAATCGAAACACTGTCATATTCGATGATAATGGGGAATAGTGATGTAAGATCGGCAAACTATGCCTTGATCGTAATGACATAGACACTATGAGCAATTAGCGATTATCTGTTATTGTTGGCAAGACCTAATATTGGTGTACTGTTTTAATGAATGAAATCATATCTTTGCATCTTCTGACACACGAGTCTTAGATCGGACGAGGCCTATCCTCTTTCAAGGAGTTAAAGTATGACAGTAGAAAGACAGACAAAACATTTCTTCCAGTCTTATGATTTCCCATTTTCTGCAAAATTTCAAAAGCTTCAATCACGCACTGCTCCGCAAACGCGGTTTTCCTAATCACCATGTCCATTTCAATATACTGTCATATGGAACCATGCATCGTTTCTTTAGTTTTGTTCTCATCCTCGTAGTTCCGATATTCACAAGTTCATATCAAGTGAGTTCTATGTGTGGTGGGAAGATTATATGGTGATTGTAACAAAGTAAACAACGTTAAGAGTGTCTTCATTCGATGGGTTATA
>VKHI01000774.1:0-13625 GCA_015145745.1 Poterioochromonas sp. DS
AAGGGAGTGTTTCCTTTCCAAGCGAACTCTCGTGCTCGTTCCACAGGCGACTCAGAGGGCTTTGTGAAGGTGTTGACAGACAAGAAGACAGACAGAATATTAGGAATACACATCATTGGTTCCAATGCAGGTGAGATGATAGCAGAGGGAGTGTTAGCGATGGAGTATGGCGCAGCGGCCGAAGATGTTGCAAGAACCAGTCACGCTCACCCAACGTTGTCAGAGGCATTGAAGGAGGCTTGCATGGCAGCATACGGCAAACCAATTAACTTCTGAAAGAATTTTGAAAGAAAATTATCCTTTTTCTGTGTTCGTGTGAATTAGTTTTAGAATCTTCTTAATGTCTTGTATAGTATATATTTAAATGACATCATAAAATTTCTAATTGACGTTTTTAGTTAGATTGTTTCCTTGAAGTACTTTGGCTACGCCCGAGCAGCAACAGCATTGGTTAGCCGAACTTAATCTCATGGTATATAGTGGCCGTAGTTCTGTGAATACTCTCTGATATCGTTGCTAACACAGGATATGGTATTGTAGACTCTAACAGAGACAAAACTGAATCTCGCTTCATCGTAAGGGAATGAAGGTTTTCCAACGCTTCACCGAGATGTTCAGAACTTCGTTTTTTAGAAGAGCATAGATCGACATGTGATAAAATGGTTGAAGGTGGATGAAGTTTTAAAGTTTTATGTGGCACCAGTGGTAGGCTTTTTCGTTGTCCGACAGATGAAGAGCTTTGATAAAGGGATCAATCCACTAGTAGTAGCAATCTCTAGACAAAGTCATCTCCCCTGAATTTACATTAATTTGAAGGTATTATACATTTAGATTTGGAATAGCTTGTTTCTTAAATAAATATGACTTTAAGGAAAAGCATTGAATTAATATAATATAATAATGTAACTATAAAATTCAACAACAGAGTGTCTTTCAATACGCTAGTAGCGTAAAGATAATAATAATAGTAAGAATATCTAGTTTTATAAAGAAGTCTAGTTTTCAGGAAGTCGAGAAAGTATTATCTCTGCAGTAGTGTATGTGAGGTGACGTTGATATGATGTTATATAGAGGTAGGTTGAAAGAAGAAGATTTCAATTGAACCATAACATAGAAGACTATTACTATTATCTATATATATATATAGATAGATCTCATATATACAATATCATTACAATACAATACAAGACAAAAGACAATCACAATGATCTATGCTGTTTGCTTCCTCGCTTTATTGGCTAGTACTGCTGTCAATGCTTTTCAAATGAGTTCAGTATATCAGAGTAGAGCAATGAACTTGCAAATGGCGGAGAAGTCGAAAGCTTTACCATTCCTTCCTGAACCAAAGAATCTTAAAGGATATGCCGGTGATGCTGGTAAGTGATCCATTGTGTTGTAAGATCTCTTCTAACTCTATCGAAGGTTTCGATCCTGTCGGTTTCTCGAACCTCCTAGACATCAGATGGTTGCGAGAGTCAGAGCTCAAGCATTGCCGCATTGCCATGTTAGGTGTGGTTGGATGGATTGTGTCCGAATTCGTTCAGCTACCTGGTGAAATCCATGCAGTCTCTCCTGTCGCTGCACATGACGTCGCCGTCAAGTCAGGTGCACTCTATCAAGTGCTCTTATGGACAAGCATCCTCGAAATCTTCTCCACAAAGGCTATTATTGAGACACTACAAGGCTCTGGTCGCGAGCCAGGAGACTTCAAGTTCGATCCTCTGAAGTTCTCTGAGGGAAAGTCCGCTGCTGTGAAGGCTGACTACGCATTAAAGGAGTTGAAGAATGGTCGATTAGCTATGTTAGCCTTTGGAGGAATCGTGACTCAAGCTGTTTTGACTGGTCACGGCTTCCCTTATGCCAATTAGATCCTTCCAATACACCACTGTTGATATAAATAATCATCGCTGTATTCATTAGTCCACTCAACTAAGCTTGTTACAAATTGCTGCCCTGTAACGGCGCTAACTATCTATCATCTTCTTCATCGTGTGATTTTCATGAAATCAAAAGAAAAGGAAGGAAAGAACGAATGAATACATGAATCCACTATCTATCATAATAATATTAATTAGAAAGAAGATGAACAATCACTTCATAACCCTAATACTAACCAACAAATTCGATCTCTGATCACTCATCATCAAGGACTGACTACTGTTCTAATCGCAGGTTATAGGGATTCCTTGTATATGTAAGTGAAGACGAAGCCAAGGAAGAGATCCACTAGTCCCATCACAGAGTAAGCACCACCAATGATCGCACAGGCACTCGTCAAGAAGCGAAGGAAGTTACTCCCTCGCTTCTCCTCAATGGATGCTTGGATTGGAGAGACCTCATAGTAGAAGTATACTCCAGGCAGACCTCTGCCTGATCCAGGTGCGAGATGAGAGAGATGCTCAGTGACGGAGTATTGGTTAGACGACATCGCAGTCTCCATCTTCAGACCTTTATACTTCGTCGGGACGACTTTCACGTAGTATTGGTACATGCCATGGGTGTCCAACACAGCGCGTGTCTGGCCGTCAAGAGGACTCTTGAAGCCTGGATACTGGTCACCGAACGACAAACTGTTAATAGTATGACTGACGTTGAACTGATCGAAGGCAAAGGAGATCAAATCCATCAAATTGAGAATATTTGTATCAACTGGAGGTTGGTTCTGATGAATCTTCTTATGAGGGACGATGTGAAAGTGTCCTGAGCTCTTACTGAGCTCAAGTCGACCATACACCTGACAGCCTCCATCCTCAGCGAACTGCTCTTTCAATGACTGCATATACACCTCAGATGAGCATTGAATGATGCCTTGGGGCTTGAAGCGCCACCCTGATCGCTCATATGCTCGCTTCACATCCTCGCAGGTGTTACAGCAAGCACCCGGCGCACCTGCACCATAACAGTTCCCACAGCTCCCAATCTGCTGCTTGACGACTTCTGCCTTATTGGCAGCAAGAATCGCCAATTCTTCGAGTTCTTTCTCAGTCTTGACCGAGTCTCCGAGGAAGTGTTGCTCTGCTGTGCCGATCTTCTCTCCCGCCTTAGACAAGCGATGCTTGTACAACTCATGTACGGCATCGGTATGTGGAATCCCTCGATCATCCACAGCATCAATAGATAATAAATTACATGCAATGTTCGGGAAGCTCAAGTCAAAGTCAATGGTGAGGGAATTAGACCTCGTTGTATTCACATACAAGTGCTCCACCACCTCCTAGATAAAAAATACTATGAATAAAAGAATAAAACAAAACGAGAAAAAGAAAATTACAGTTTTCATGTAATATCGAAGCTCTGAAAAGAATAAAATAATCATAATAAAGATTGAAATAATAGAAACTAAAAAGAAAAGAAGAATTTAGAGAATTTCATGGAATTAAATCAATAGTTTCATCTTACCTAATGCTCCAGTAGTAGTTTTGACACGATAATCATCATGTGCCTTAGGAAAGGCATCGAGAGATTGGAGGACTTGTAGCATTATTATTACTTTATTACTATTATTATTATTATTATATTCGAATCAATAGAAACAATGACCAGATCCGTTATAACAGAAGCTACTGTATCCTTCGATATAATAGACATAGCCTTGGATAATATTATAAACTAGCTAATGTTTTTACATAGTAGTCTCTGGGAGTTAAATTGCTAATATTTCTAAGCAACAATTGTAGGATAGTCCTGCTATTTTGAATGAAGTTAACCCTTCTCCACTTATTACCAAGTGCGCGTAACGGAAACTATTAACTCAATATGGTGATGCATCTTTTAAAGAGCTGTTAAACGGAGTCTAAAGGTACTCCGAACATTCTTCGAAAGATCATCGAAGTTAAATTAGTGTTCATAGGAAGGTCGGATGTGTCACAGTTCTTACACACGTTGCATCCATCCATACCGATATATTGGATAGTAACACCGATAACACCGATAACACCGATAACACCGATGGCTTGATTGTGGTTAGTTATTATTGAAACATGCCTCGAACTCGCAGTCAACTCACTGCTTTAAAGAGTCGAAATTATCAACTTCTTCCCCCAAGGAATGATGTGTCTCTTTTTCAAAAGAGAGGCAACTGTATTGAAGGTCTACCTCTTGCAATCTTTCTTGTCATCAAAAGCTTTCTCTTATCATCTGAATACCGACATTTAATGAACTGTAATCTTGCAACTTTCCAACCAATCAAATATGAAACTGTGGAATATAACATCATTGGTCCAGAGAGATGGTTTGCTATTGATTCGGTTCATGATGATCTGAAGAAACACTTTGTGAAGACATTAATGAACAGTGTGAAAGATAAATCCAAACAAATCTCTATGAACATGGAATATATCTCCCTTGAATTATTTCAAAATTCACTGGATTTATTTGAAGGAATCTATTCTCTCGTTGCTATTGTGGAAGGACATGACGCAAAACCTCCTGGCAGAGATATTATTGACCTCAATGTATTCAACAATATTCATACTCTTAGCCTCAGAGAACTACCCATGACAAGTATTTCAGGAGGATTTGAGAATGTAGTCAAGTTAGATATTGGTAGATTTGCAAATTTAAAGGTTATTTCTAATATTAATAACAATAAAACCCTTCGACATCTTACCATACATAGTTGTTTTGCCTTGACTCACCTTGACTTTAACTTACAAGATATTAAAACCATTAATATTAGTTGTTACTATCTTACATGTCTTGGTGAAATGATTGGTGGAGATATCGAAGAAATAAAACTAAACACCTCAGCTCAACTGAGCTTAAAGACTATTAATAGTATCACGAAGATTGCATCAAAATTAAAATCCCTTCTTTTAGATTGTGTTTTCCCCCATGAGTTTAAAGATTATCATGCCTTACAAGGTATCCCATCTTTACTTCTAGGTAGGGGAGAAAATCGTACCAAGCTTCCTCCAATCTTCGATAGCACAAGACTTCGTCTTAATTCGTTTGATCTGACGCAATGGAATAACTCGCATGCAGTCTTTGATAACCTACAAGACCTTGAATTAGGTTCTTGCTCAGGGATAGTGACTTTACCAGTGATTTCATCGCTTAAAATCTTGAGATTAAGTTCCATGCCTCACTTACAAACAATCCCCACTTTCATAAACTTGCAACGATTAGACATTATGTTTTGTCCTGCATTAGTCTCAATTGCATCTCTTCAACATTCTTTAGTGAAAGTTTCAATTCTTGAAGCACCTTCTCTCAATCATATCTCCTTTGATAGTCCTTTGATTGAGAAGGTCATATTGGAGAGTTGTGATGCTCTCACTGATTTATCAACATTAAGAAATATTCCTAAACTTTTAATTAATTTCTGTTGTGGAATCACCTCACTCGAAGGATTAGAAGGATCATCATTAGACGAAGATCGAAGAGAGATTGAATTAGGTTATCTAAAAAATGTTCATGACTTGTCATGCTTACATCATATTCATTCATTAAAACTGAATTATATGCCTATTAATGGCAGCATTTCTGATATTAATCATTTAACCATTCGTTCTTGTAACTTATTGACCACAAAAGACCTGAAGAATATTCGCAGATCCCTCTCTATCACTGCATGTGATCAATTAACAAAGCTTGAAAACTTGCAAGGGATTCCTCTGATTGAGATTAGCAACTGTCCGAAGCTTGATTCTTTTGATGGTTTGAAGAATGAAGTATTATCTGGAGGGGTTCGTGTATGCCTTCATTCAAAACAAAGTGAGAAGTTAAGATTAAGACAAACAGAATTAAATATTCAAACATTAATCTGCATCAATCCTAAGACAAACAGAGAAATAGTTTATTTATTGTGTTAAATTCATATTGATTACTCTCGTTGCTTGTACCTGTACTTATCAAATGTCTTTTTCAAAAAGCTTTGTGTTTACATTAATTGTTGAATAATAAGCTAAACGTTCATTTACTTTTTCTGAGGGATTCCTGGATGGGATGAATAAATTCGCGATTCCAATTTTTCGTATATTCTCAGTCTCCAAAAGATCCAAGATGGCGAAGCTGACCTCGAGAACGAAACATACTGATAGAAGCGCTTGATCAATTGAGTCGAATATAATCAGAGAGAATGAACGCTCTATGTAGATGATAGGTGAGGGTTTAACGAGGTGATAATGAGGGATTAAGAATCAATTTGATCAGCAGAAGAATTTATATTTCTTTTACAATCAGTTATTATGGCATCTATTTTCAAAGACATTACCAAAGGCATCGTGCCATGCCATTTTCTCATTTTTTTTCATGTTAGAGGCGGATCAAATCAGAGGGGAGAATGGTCCGCGAACGCTATTTTATCAGAAAGATTTAATCAATTATCAGTCATTGATGACATCTTTATATTCTATGTTTCCTTACAGAGAACTAAAATTAATATGGAATTTAAACGAGGAAATAATTGAATGCAGTTCTGATGTGGAACTTGCTAGTAAAATTTATTTTGATCTGATCAAGAAGAATGTCATCCAATTCTTTGTAAAAGGGAAGGGTCTTAAAAAAGCTCAGGAAATGACTGATTCAGAATCAGAAACAAGCATGGAAAACGTCTCTATTCCTAGAGGGAGATTCGAATCTCTAAAAGATTCATCACCAAGCCAAGGTACGAGAGCAAAAGCAAAGAAATGATTCGACACATTCTACTCGCATGATGTTTGCTCAATCCCCTCATCTACTATGCTATCAGTCAATGTGCCTGTATTAAAATTCTTTTCTTATGCTCGATCAGTACAACACATCATTTTTCTAACATTTACAATCCTTCCATTCTATTTTTTTTTTGTTGTAAAGGTTAATAATGTTCTTGTTCTCATCAAAAGAAAAAGTTCGATATTTCCTAAACATTAGAGTGCTTTAGATCATTTAGATCGATAGCATCATTTTACTCACATTCTCAAGATTCTCCACAGTAGTAACAGCAGCTCAAAGTTCAATAGACTCGATGGGTCTTTCTAAAGTTTTTATCTCTCATGGTACCATAAAAATCTACTAGATCTTTTACATTCAGAAAGTTGTCATTACTTCGATCATTTATCAAGCATAAACAAATTCTTTTCCTTTTTTTCAACTATGTTTGCAGAGAATCGAAAGAAATAGTTATGGAAGTATCAGTATAAGTTATTTGATTTATAAGGATTTTATTTACAATTAAGATACATGATTCAAATACTTTCAACTCACAGTCTATATAATCACTTCATAGAAACCACAAGTATGACAAGTCCCAACCAGCGATCCACTGTCAGTAAGAGCGAACAATAATCCACCACTCGATGCTACCACCGCTGTATCTACCACATTATGGCACATAGGATTCATTGCTCTCATCTCTCGACAAACTTTCAGATGCCTACATGACAGCATAACAGTCATTAGAAGGCCTACTATGATGGTGAGATGTCTTACCTGTCATACACGTCAGAGAGAAGTTGTTTCAACTGTGAAGGTTGTAGTATGGCGTTATACTTGCTACTTCTAAGATTTAATACGGTCTTTCTTCGGACTCCATTGATATCATAGCTCTCACAGTGACAATACATACACTGATGGTCGCTGTCTATGAGCAGTGTTCTTTGCCTGCAATCTGACTTCAGACAGAACAAATCATGAGAGAGGAGATGATCTTACCAACAAAATGGACAGATAATCTGCTGATCATCATCCGCCATAGGATCGAAGGCTTCCATGTCTTCGTCTAGGAAGTAGTCGTCTCCTCCCATCTCTGCTTCTACGTCTGCCTCTAACAACTCCTCATGAATCGCCTCCTCGATCTCAGCATAAAAATCAGAATATTCAATGCCTTCTTCGAGAGAAAAACTCTCCAGGAACTCTAACAGAGCGTTTTTCTCTTGTTGTTCGAGATCATCTTCGGGCAGCACATCATGCACTAACTCCTTGATCAGAGAGAAGCGACCAGCCGAATCATCTTGACAACGAAACCTCTGGATAAACCTCTGTCGTTTACTGTGAGATGAAGAAAGAAGTTTGTTAATAGCCTTTTCTCTGATCTTATTCTGTGAAGTGAGTTCATTCTCTTTCGCGAAGGGACGATGATTTGAGGTGATTGGAGACTTCGACCTCGATGAAACTGACGAAGCCGATGATACAAAAGGCCTAGACATTGAATTCTGAGAAGGAGGCGTTGTCAATACTTCTGGTTGGTATATTCTTTGCTCCATAAGTCCTTCGCCTCTCTTTCTTCATTCAAAATCAAATCTACCGACAGAATAACGGTATTTGTCGGTATATTGCCGACATGGGGTTATCGGTACTTTCGTTAGAACAGATTGGCTAATTGCTGGTGATCAATAACTGTGAGGACTTTATCACGACATCTCAGAGCAAGGATAGCAGTAATATGAGTCAGAATCAGGGAAATAGAGAAAGACATTTCTCAAAAGAGGAACCAGGGAATGAATCGAATGAAGCTGGGATGAGTAATGATCCAAGTCTTCCAACACAAGAGAAACCACGACATTTAGAGGAAGAGACTGCTTCCTATCTCCTAGAGATTGAAGCACAGTTCAAGTCTATTGTTGCAACAGATCAAGAAGCTAAGGAAATTCTAGTATCAAATGTATTAACGGAGATCCAGTCTCGCTCTGCCAGTGCTGCCTGTGATCGCAGAACGAACTTCCTCTTCGAACAACTGTGCTACTATGCCAGCCCTCCACAACTCATCCAACTATTACAAAAATGGACTCATTATTCAGTATTTCTTGGTAGAAATCGCTATGCCTCTCATATCGTTCAGGTAAGACTGTTTTATCTCTTTCTCTCACACATCTCACATCTCTTATTCCTCTCTATAGACTGTCATCTCCCGTCTATGCTTCTTCTTCCAACAGTCAACCATCTATACTGAGGTGGAGCAGAGTGTAGTGGAAGAAACTGTCGTGCAGTTCTCTCGTTCTCTCACACAGGAGATGTTCTGGCTGGGCAAAGAGATGAGTGCAAGTCACGTCATTCGCTCTCTCATCTGTCTGCTCAGTGGTCTCCCAACCATTGCAGAGAAGAAGAGCAAGAACTCGAAGCACCAACACGCCGTGGCGTCGTCAGAGCCGTTAGAGCTGATGCTGGCCCCTAACGCCTTCTTCATCTCCGAGGCGAAGACCTTCCCCGTGCCACAGGCCTTCAAGGATGAGGTGTTAAGTGGATTTCAACGTCTTGTCACGACGAAGTCAAAGCGAGATCTCCAGTTATTCATCGCGGACATCTCCTCCTGTGCTCTGCTGACGTTGTTGTTGAAGATCCTGTCTAACCCGAAGATATACTCCCCTGAAGTCACTTATCCTCTCTTCGCACTCTTCCTCGAGAAGCTATTTGATCCTTCGATCTTGAAGCCTGTCACCTCCTCTGACGGCAGTGGCGAGGCCTCTGACGTGTTCTATGCGATGGCTGGAGATCGTCTGGGCAGCTTCTTCCTCGAGACCATACTCACCGTCCTTCCTTTCTCCTCCCTCGTCAGACCAATCGTCGACAAGAACTTGCTTGGAGGAGGTGCAGGAGGTGTGCAGTTGAAGGAGTATTGCTTCGATAACTTCGGTAATTACGTCATTCAAGCTCTGCTGAAGCGCCTTCATAGTGAGAAGCTGCGAGCAGATGGCGAGGATGTGCGAGAGGTAGTGGGAAGAGTATTAAAGGAAGTGCAACGAATGCAAGGAGAAGTAGAAGCGAAGGAATGGCGTGATCTCTTACGTCAGCGACGAGGTATCTTCTACTGGCTGTTAGAGGTGTGTGTCGCTCATCATGTCTCTGACCACCTCCTCGTCCTCGCTGCACACCTGCTCTCTGACTGGAAGGCGGATCAAGACGAAGTAGAAGGAGTTGGCGCGGTCGCTGTGAATGCGCAAGAGGTGCAAGCATTGCTGTCGTCATCATCCGCCTCGTCCAATCCCTCTCATGCAGCTCTCCTCGCCTCATTGTCCAATTTCCTTGATCGCAAGTTCACAGAGAAAGCCACGTCATCCGCACCTCCTTCCTCATCTTCAGCTAAGGATGGGAATAAAGGAGACGATGCAGTGACAAGAGGAGAGGACGAAGCAGGAGGAGTGACTGGTGAGAAGCTTCTCTTAGCGAAGATGTTGCGACTCTTCCTCCTCCAGACCTCGTCAGAGCCTCTAGGCAGTCTCGTTTGTCAGAGTATTCTCGCTTTGTCACCACCTGCATTGACGGTCATCATTAACACGTCACAGCTGAATAAGAATATCATCGATACTCTTCTGCTCGCTCCTCCTCCGAGACAGTGGTGGAAGCTCTTCTCGATGCGCATGGCAGAAGAGACGATCTTCCCACTCTTCCTGCACTCCTTCTATGGTCTGAAGAATCTCAAAGCAGTGTATGAGAGGTGTGATGTGCGTGGTCGGGATAAGTGGATGACATTATTGCAAACGAGCAAACCTCAATTAACGAAGACGAAGGATGGGAGACTTCTCGCTGACATCACACACCTTGACCTCTACCTGAGAGACAGCAAAGAATGGCGCGCTGTTGTGAAGGCAGAGCTTAAGACGAGTACTTCTGCTGACGCTGTTTCCAACACTGCACCGGTGCAGGCAGAGAGCAACAAGAGGAAGAGAGGAGAGGACGAACCAAGCAAAGAAAGAGAGGTAGAAGAAGGAAAAGCAGTGAAAGGTGTTGATGGAGTGAATGAAGGAGAAAAGAAGAAGAGAAAGAGAAAGAGACAAAGAAAATCTAAACCTGGTCAGACTGAGAATAACAACGATAACGATGATGGAGAGGATGAAGAAGAGGATTAAAAAGTTTAGTAACGTTATTTTCTGTAATTATTAAGATGATGGAATACCTATTCATTCGGACAATGTTTTAAGAGTCAATATGACACTTATGTGCTGTTGCGCATTTGATATAAAAGAAAGCCGTTCTTATTATGAGCAAATGAATTTTGATTTTCTATTTTTTCAACCATATGACCCTTTCCTCATCTAACAAATCAGCAGCTATAGCTTGAGAACGTACCTCAAACACTGTCATTCGCCAATACTTAGCATTCTCTGCAGGCAGTAGCTTTCTAAGAATTGCGGTGCTGCTGTGTCTTGCTACCATTAGCACGACACGATAGGGCATAGTGTTGAAGTAGGTTTGAATGTGGGTTCATAGTCTTCCAACTTCCAGACTATCCAGAACCTACAGTAAAAGGCTTTACATTAGTGTGGAAGCTTTTAGTGTTACTTCAAACACAAAGATTTTATTTTATTTTATTCTATTTATTTGTTGTTTCTGTTTTAAGTGAGACAACTCACTTTATTAATTATTAAAGATAAATTACTATGATAGTACAAAAAGAAGTACTGATATGTGATCATTCATCAAGTTCCTCCAAATCATGTTCAATATCTTTTATGAATGTTCTTTCACAGAAAAAGTCTTTTCCCGTCTTTGCTATTGATTCCTGACAGGTTAGACAAACAAATAGTTCAAATTCATCACCACAGACGAAACTTTGATGATAACAAACTTCCTTTAATCTTGGATCATTTGGCCAAAGGATATTCGAACAACCCCAACACCAGGATTTTCTATAGAATAGAATAAGAAACCGATGAACACAAAATGATGAGATAGATTGGCTCACCCGAGACAAGGGAAATCTTCAATGTTTAGTTTATCTTCTGTTTTGGAACTTTTTTCTTCCCCTGATGCTTCATTAATCATACTTTGCGTCGTTTTAGCATTGCTCGGTGGAGCAATGAGAATACCTTTCGTATCGGAAAGATAATTGATCGTACGAGGAAGAAGGTGATATTTACGACGAATCAAATCAGATATTGTCTCATCATTTCTCGAGAGATTATCAGTACCATCACGATCTAAATAATCCAATTTTCCTTTGTCAATCAACCAAACCGCAATCTCATCATATCCTTTGAATAAAGCTCGATGGAGGAGATTATAAAAATAAACTCTACCTGGTTTATGCAAATTTGGATTCTTATCGATAATGTGTTGATCTGGTGCTTTTGTGATATCTTTCTCTTGTAGAACCTCATTCAAAAAGAAAGAATCTTCATCAAAGAGAGTAAGAAGATAATCCAGTGATTCTTTAACATTCTTTTGTTGTTCTACATCTAGCTCCACACTCTTGGACAATAATTTATGTAATGGGGATTTCGAGACATCATTAGTTAATGGAACTTGATAAGAATGGATTAAAATCTTTAACATCAAACAACTCTTAGTAATAAGACAATGGCTTAACAAAGATAATGATGGTTTATAATTAATAGTACAATCTGGTAAGGCAATAATATCACAGTAATTGAGAAATTTTATTCGAAAATAAGCATCAAACTTTGCATCATTCCTAATCTTTGAAGTATCAGCTCCTTGACGAAAGAAATTTTCTTTTAATTCAGATTTCCTTTCATTGAAAAATGCTAGTAATGATTCTTCACTGTTAGAATGATGGGTTGGATGATACATTTCATTATGTAATTTTGCCCATACACTCATTTCAAACTCAGGCAGTAACGAATTAGAACGATAAGTCGTTATGATCTCTTTTGCAGTTTCATCGAAGATCACAGTAATACTTTGATTACGGAGTTTAATACGATACTATGAAATGATAATAAAGATCTCTCTCCCACATTTCCCTTCGTTCAAGGGCCGATTGGCCGATCTAGGCCGATTCTCCAATTTACTGAACGGCCTATTTGCTTCGAATTCAGAGATCTAATATTCCAAAGCCTATCTTTGACTTAGAATCATGTTGTTATACTCAACGAAACATATCCCATGAATCTGCTCAGATACCATGTATATATTGAAATAACTTTCAAATACGAGGTAGTGCTTTTACACAATTTACAATAATTAACTCGATTTTAGAGTAGATTTCGATTATTTATCTGCGCTGATTAAAATAAATTCAATCATAATAAGAATGCCGTTGTGGAAGAGGATAAAATTCATGTATTTACTTGACACCATTAAAAAAATACATACTTTAAAGTGAAAAAAGAATCGACTGCTGCAGGATTTGAACCTACGCGGGGATGCCCCAAAGGATTTCAAGTCCTTCGCCTTAACCGCTCGGCCAAACAGCCGGTGAAACATTGTCATTTGCCAGCAATAGAAATAACGTATTCCAGTATCGTTTGGAATTTTGATTTTTTACATCATCAGAATCCTTCACACTGAACCCACTGTCATAGATAGTCATAGTTTACATGCTTGATGAGTTCAACTTATTGTCCTCAACTATATACAATCGTTAGAAATGAAAGTCTCCAGCATTTGCAGCAGTTTCTGGATCGACACCGAATCACGTGCGAGAGCAAGGTTAGGATGATGCTCAGTCCCGAAGTTTCAAATATTCTCATTAATACTTGTGATAGGTGGAACCAAATCCCCTCAGTGTTGCTCTGAATTATAAACGAGTTGATATGATTATCTTCCTGATGGATGCAGGGTATAAACTAGATGTAAGCCATCCACTTCTTTTAACTCATTTCTCCTTACCATCACTGATAGAGTGGCAGTCTCTTAGTAGAAGCTGCGTCTATGGGCTTAGATTTCATTATTGAAAAGATATTATCGAATCCTTCGTCATTAAATACTAAAACTGAAGAAAGAAATGAGGTTAGTCTCTTCTCTCT
>VKHI01000775.1:0-13623 GCA_015145745.1 Poterioochromonas sp. DS
AGTTGATCAAGGAGGTGGGAACGAATGGAAGCTTTGTGGAAGCATTACATGAATTGGCTTTAGTGAACAATGCGACTTAACTCTTCAATACGACCTCATTCAGTAGTTCCTCCTCCTAGTACTACTGCAAGCGATGGTGATTCATCACACACTGCTCACTTGACGAATGGTCAGATCGCAGGTTTGATAGTTGGTTGTATCGTAGGAAGTGGATGTTGTTTTAGTATTTTATATTTCCTTATCATAGCAAATCATTATAGCAATAATAATAGTAAGACCATCAATAATAACAAGGAGGAGTTTCAAAGAGTTTATTTTGATGATACTATTACTATTAATGTTGGAGGAGTGGATGCTGGTTCAACTCATCAGATGGCCAAACATGATGAAGGAGAACTTTCTCTAATTATGAGATGATTTGTTTTCTCTGATCTCTTCTTTATTTTTGCGTGTAAATTATTAGTTTGTTTGAATATAAAAGACATAAACGTCGAGTAGATGGATAAAGTCTTTACCCCCTTCGATCAAATTGTTTATTCTTCCTCTCAGTACTATACTTTACTCTACTTTAAACTATACTCCCAACCTTTAGTACTGTCTTTCACTTATATGTCTTTCGTGGTTGTTCGATTCCAAATACATTGATTATTCCAACTGCTCTTACGTTATTATGAGTCGATATCATTTCTGGCTGCGCGTCAATTAGTGAAACAATAAGAAAATTAGGAGTATAGTATTCACGAAAACTCGAATCTCCGACCATTTAACCTCATTTTTTACGATTTAAAAGTCATACAGACTAAAGTTTCGAAAAAGTCGATTTATTTTAAGAGACTTACGTAATTACGTAATTACGTAATTTTCGTCACAAAAGGGATAGATAGGTCCAACCACTGCACCTCGCACCCTCTCGTCTCCTACCTTCTCAGAAGCATTCTTCTCACTTTTTTATAAGCATTATTATAATTGACAATACCCCTATCATATACATAGAAGTCACATATATACATATCGATATATATCATATAATATCTTACCACACAAAAACAAAAGAAACAAACATAATCAACCAACCTTCTCGGAGTTGTGGTAAAATGAAGAGATGGCTTTCAAGAGTAGTATTCGCGAAAGAGCATTCCAAATACTAATTAATGAATAATTTATTTACTTATGTTTCAAAGACTAGACAAAACTGTTATAGAGATTAAACAAAAGAATGCCAGTACTAGAGCCTGAATACAAAGTATTAACTGAGAGTACTACAGGATAAGCAATGATTAGCTCAGATAAATTAATGGATATGAGACTGTTCAAGATGCTTTGGATTTGAAATACAGATCAAACAACAGTAAACAACATCATTACATTTAAAACCACATCTCATAGTATCTCTCCTTTACTACTACTACCATCTTTCCCTCTCCCTCTCTTACCTTCTCATAAGCATTCTTCTCAATGTTATTGTGATAATTGGTATTGCCCCCTGTACATATAGATAGAATAACATATAGAATAACAGATATATCATAGAATATCTTACCTTTCTCATTCTCATCATTCTTCTTATAACATAGGACATAGACCAACATTGGTAACAATATGCAACACAACACAAAGAATGCTGGGAAGAAGGTCGCGTAGAAGATGTGAAGATCACTCATTCTCTCATTCGAATGACTGTGTGAGTTGAGAGTAGAGTTGTTGTTGTTTGAAGGAGGAGACGAGGGACGGAAAGAAGGAATAGTGTTCGGTGTGTTAGAGGGGTGCTGAGGTGGGGTTGTTGGTATGTATGTGGGAACCTTGTCGGGTGTTGGAGTCGTGCTCGGACTCTCTGTCAACTGGAACGATGGTATAGCAGTCGGAGGATCCGTCGGAGCTTTCGTTGGGATCACAGTAGGTACCTTGCTTGCGTTGGATTAGTTGTTGGAGTCTGTGTCAAGTGGAAGGACGGTGGAGAGGTCGGGATGTTAGTTTTAATGCTTGTCGGGGAAAGTGTTGGAGCATTTGTTGGTATTCCTGTTGGTATGGTTTTAACAAGTATATTTGCACTAGCACTTGTTGTATTGTAGACAGCTCCTCTCACAGGATCAGTAAATATCAAATAAGGTGTAGGTATTGGTGTGTCAGCCAACTTAAAAACTGGAATAGTATTTCCATTGACTATTCCCGGCAATAGGGCTAACAGTGCCACCTTGAATAATTCCAACACCACAATCCCTCCAGTCTGCAAAATAGATATTTCCATTAGAATCTCCACTTATTGAATTTGGACTAATACTTGCTAATAGAGCAGGAGTGTTTTCACTAATATAGCCTCCACTTCCATATCCCGTAAATGTTGTAATAATACCTGACGTATCAACTTGTCTAATTCGATTATTTGCACTATCAGCAATATAAATCACACCATCACTACTACCCCACACTGAAATCGGATTGATAGCTTTTCAAGTATCAAGAAACAAAAAACAAAATTATTAGACAAAGAACAGAGTCAAAGGAACTGAATTAATAACAAAATTAGAAGTCATAACTATAGAAGTGAATCGATTGAAAACATCAATCAATCGATATTACAACAATTAAAACCACATCTCATAGAATCTCTCCTGCTTCACTACTACACCATCTCCCTCTCCTCCGACCTTCTCATAAGCATTCTTCTCAAGACCGTTTGAATGGTTGTCTTTCTCATGATTCTTCTTCTTTTTATAACATAAGAGACTGAAAAACATGCAACACAACACAAAGAACGCTGGGAAGAAGGTCGCGTAGAAGATGTGAAGATCACTCATTCTCTCATTCGAATGACTGTGTGAGTTGAGAGTAGAGTTGTTATTGTTATTGTTATTGTTGTTATAGTTGGTAGGAGAAGAAGATGGACGGAAAGAAGGAATAGCACTAGGAGTACCTGGTGGGTTGGTCGGAGAAGTCGTTGGATTGTTGGTTGGGATCATCGAGGGTACTGTCGTAGGACTAGTGCTTGGTACTTCTGTCGGAGCAATAGTTGGAGTCTCTGTCACTTGATAGGATGGTACAAAGGTTGGAGAGTCTGTCGGGACTTTAGTTGGAATATTTGTAGGTGTTGCAGTTTCGATACTGTCGACAAGGATGTTTGCGCTGTCATACGATGTGAAGTAGATCGCTCCACTCGCAGGATCAGCAAATACTCTATTAGATGGAGGTATTGTAGTGTTAGCTGAGACTATCACCTGAGTAGGTTTGCCTACGCCCTTGCCGTTCCCTGCAATAGTGCTAATGATACCATCTTTAATCATTCGAATACGAAAGTCACCATTGCCGTGAGAGAGAAATATGTTTCCGTTAGAATCTCCACAAACTGAATACACAGACATCCCTGAAGAAGTTGCAGGAATATTCTCACCATTGTACGCTGTAAGACCATTTCCTGCAAATGTTCTAATAATACCTGATGTATCAACTTGTCTGATTAAATTAGATCCAGAATTAGCAATATAAATCACACCATCACTACTTCCCCACACTGAAGTAGGAAGCGATAATGCCGCAGATGTTGCTGGACCTAAATCACCAGTATTACCAGAATTAAGATTCCCAGCAAAGGTATTAATAATTCCTGATGTTGTATCAATGGTTCTAATAAGGCTGTTAAGGTAATCCGCGAAGAATAAAACACCGACAGAAGATAAGAACATTCCTTGAGGACCATTTAACGTAGCTGTAGTAGCTTGACCTCCATCGCCCGAGAAGCCAAGAGCGATAGGAGTGGCTCCAGCAAATCTTGATACAAACCCAGATGAACGATCATACTTCCAAATGAAAAACATACCACGACTAATATACAAGTTACCTGAAGTATCTCCAGTGATAGAATCAATGCCATCTAATTACAGAGGTCGCTTGAGCACTAGCTCCTGAGAGGCTTTGTGAACTTGGTCCGATGATCAAAGATGTGTTCCCATCCGGAGTAAGTCTTTGAATAGCTCTAATATTTGGCTTTACAAAGTAAGCTGTCCCAAGACTATCAACCCAGCCGCCTTGAAAGTTGTTGCCGCTCATTCCATTTGCAGATTCGTCAATGACAGTTCGCATGTAGTAATATGCTCCTTTCACAAATTCAATGAAAAGAGAAACAGCAATCAAGAATGCGAAAAACGACATTATCCCCTACACACAGGCTAAAATAACGGTAAAAGTCAACCAAAAGCAAGAAGATCAAAGAATGACTGAGTTGGATTGATTTATAAAAGAGTTTATGTGGACAATACATATAAATTAAGTGGGGGACTTCAATTCAGAAAGTACGCGCTTTCTAACCAATGAATGTTTCTGCTTGATCTTTGAAATCAGTAGTCCACAGCGTAAATTATAAATAATTACTTCATCTTTGAAAAAAACTATCAAGGTTTTGGAGGGTAAATGGTAACTCTATTCAATTTGACGATGGCAATAGTGGTTTGGGCTTGTGGTATGAACTCATGGGAGGCAGATTACATGTTTGAACTATTCCCACGACCTCAATTCCTTCATGATGTCAAGAGTTTGAACGCAACCGACAAGTGCATTGATTTATAATGTTGAGAATGCAGGGGATGATGGAAAATACTCTGTCTTAAGAGACTTCCTTTACACCTTCCTTCACAACAAGGGTCACCTATGTCATGTTCGTATTCATCAAACAAAAAAGAAAGAACAATAATACTTTATTACATGATGAAATAACATGATGTAATGAAGTATTGAATACAAAAATGCAATTCAACAGGCTTTGCATGATATCTGTAGTTGATGCTCACCTTGTCTTCGGAATACCTAAGATAAGAGAGATTTTTGATCAAGGGCTTAGACTAGTGGAAAGTTGGCAATTACAAACTGCAAATCATAATATCTGTCATAATTCTAGATTATTAGACCTCTAATATTACAACGATAAATAAATACCATTAAAAGATCAATTTCTGAGTAGCAAGTAACGAGCACCTTGAGAGGGTCCGAGAAGCAGGAGTAGCTCTGGCATCTTGATTATACTTCCAAATGAAATAATTGGTTCTACTGTTATGGTTGTAAACGTGTGAATTTTTGAGCAAGAGAGTATTCGATCATTGTTCTCTTTGTTGTGGAAGTGTAGGTGGCCCTTGTTGTCATTGCTATCATGATGATGGTAATGCATTTCATTCGTTTTACCGAAGATCGCATGATCAATGCGATGTCGAAAATATCGAATCCTCTGCACATACCACGACACCAATGCCTCCTCATAAGACTTTCAGGGATAGAGAATTGTAATGAATTAGAAATATCTTTAGAATCATCTTTTAATCTTTGAATAATCCATAATTATTGCTTTCTTTTGCTTTATTAATTTACCAATAATCCATTCTTGTTCACAGATAACAACTAAACAAGCAAAACATTCTATCATAGCAACGGGTGGGAAAATTCCATCAATAGCAACAATGATAATGAGAGATGAAATCCATTGAGTTGTTAATGTCAACTTATGAAATAATACCCAACGATGTACTGATTGCTCAGACTCTTCCGTTAATAGGAGCAAAGGTGTACTGATAGTATGTTTCATCCATGAAGCAAGTCGTCTAGAGGAGGCACATATAGAGAAGGTGGGATGGGAGGGAGTCTCTGACGGTTGACAGGGAGAGTACCTGCTATGATCGCCTCGTAAATACGAAAACAATCTAAATTCAACTGTCCTCGTCTTGATAACACAAACTTTGCTTCTTTATACTTCTCAAGCACCTCCGCTGCAGTGATAACCTTACAGTATCATATTCATACGTCAGAGTGGGAATGACTCATCACTGCTAAAGTTCTGCCACTGAGAAAACACTTCAATCGCATGGCTTCTCGTGTGGCCGTGGTAAATCTCTTCAATTACGATGGAAGTGGTGATTTGGGCTTTTAGTATGAACTCATGTAGGAGACTGATTACATATTCGGACTCTTTCCACGAATCTCTTGATTTGGGGATGATGGCAAGTACTCTGTCCTCTGTCTGAAGAGACTTCCTTGAAGAGAGGCGTGTGACAAGTCGACTCGAGGGCTCTATGCTCATTATAATGTAAAATTTCAAAAAGGTTCTCAAGCGGTATACCGACAGTTGTCGGTATTTGTCGGCAAGGGGCATTAAACGTCGAAAGATGGAGGGTTATTTTAATTCACCAATTTTTTTATTAATTTAGAAATTAAATTACTAGTCGGGTAAAAATTAGTAAATTTCAAGAAATAAATAATTTATTACCAAATTTTGAAAAATAAACTGGTCAATTAAAAATTAATTTTTTTTTTAAGTTTCGTATCGTCTGTTGGGCATATAGAATGAGTAACTCCTCCAAGTGATGCAAAGATGCGACGCTGATCAAACGACAATACTCCCTCTTACCTTAAATCTTCTTCTCTTACAATAACAATCAAAATAACAAGAACGTTACTCTCAACTCAGACAGCCGCTTGAATGACTCACTAAACCATGTGGGAAACTGAAAAATGTCTGCAGTAACGTCTAAACTGTGGTTAGTGATTGATAAAGTACATCACAGAAGAAGTACCTATTCATCAAGGACGACAGAGAAATGAAAGAAAACATCATAAAACACAAGAAGTCTGAACAGTCACTACTAGTACAACTTTTCGACCTTAACAATCTTCTGATTATCTCCATTGACAGTGATAGACCCATCTATATCATTCCCTGTAAAGGGGTTAATGATTCCTGTTGTAATACTAATACTGCTAAAACTATCGTTACCTGAATCAACAATTTATAAAATACCCTTTGAAGATAAAAATAGTCCTTGAGGACCATAAAATATAGCCACATTAGCTTGACTTTGTGATGCAGGAGTAGCTCAAGCATATTTTGATAGCTTGAAAGATTGGTTGACAAGATGAGAGCCTTCTCATAAGAAGTCAATGAATCAATTAACACAATTAATGAGAGTCAAGTCAATTAAATTACAAATCTTCCTCTAATGATTGCATTATTATTAGTATGAGTATTAGTATTATATAGTAGAGTAGTTAGTATAGGGTAAACGTGATAGAAGCATAATCGCATATAAAATGATAAGCAAAGCACAATGATCACGACAGTGATTTTATGAGACAAAGTTATGATGAAATCATGGATAAAGGCAAAGTAAGTATAAGTATTCAAAATTCAAACCAAACAAAAGAAAACAAAGAAAATCCAGAGAAGAAACATGATCAATCAAAATCTTAACTTCTACACAACACAAATAATAATCATAGATAGAACTGATTGAAAACATCTTTCAATCCTTTAAATCCACACTTCATAGTATCTCTCCTTCCTCACTACCACTCCATTTCCTTCCCCTCCTACCTTCTCATAAACATTCTTACCCTGTTCTGTCTCGTTATTCTTCACATTCCCATTAGCATAACAGGAGACATAGACCAACACTCCTAACAATATGCAACACAAGACAAAGAACGCTGGAAAGAAGGTCGCGTAGAAGATGTGAAGATCACTCATTCTCTCATTCGAATGACTGTTTGAGTTCAGAGTAGAGTTGGTAGGAGAAGAGGATGGACGGAAAGAAGGAACAGTGCTGGGAGTAATGGTTGGTGTGTCAGTCGGATGGAATGATGGAGCAGATGTCGGAGTCATGGTTGGTGTCTCAGTCGGATGGAATGATGGAGCAGATGTCGGAGTCGTGGTTGGTGTCTCTGTTGGGAGAACACTCGGCGAAAATGTCGGAGCAACAGTTGGCATCTCTGTCAACGTGAAGGACGGTGTTGAGGTCGGAGTAAAGGTTGGTGTCTCTGTCGGATGGGACGATGGAGCAGATGTCGGAGTCACGGTTGGTGTGTCTGTGGGGTGCACGGTCGGATTATATGTGGGTGTATTCGTTTGAGTGTAAGTCGGGGTCATTGTAGGTGCCGCTGTTGGTAGAGCAGAAACAATCACATTTGCAGTGGCCTTCCCTGTGAAGAAGACTGTTCCACTCACAGGATCAGGGAATACATAGAAAGGTTGTGGTAGTGATGTATTGGAAGATATGAATGCTGGCATTACACCTCCATTATTACCATCACCGGCAATAGAATGAATAATGCCACTTTGAATTCCAAGAATACGAAAATTACTAAAATCAGCAAGAAAGATAGTTCCATTCGAATCTCCACTCATTGAATTGACAGCAAACGATGCAGATGTGGCAGGAATGTTGTCAGTGTTGTATACTTGATTTCCGTTCCCCGCAAATGTTGTAATAATACCTGATGTATCAACCTGTCTAATACGATTATTACCAATTTCAGAAATATAAATCACACCATCACTACTACCCCACACTGAACTGGGGGAGCTTAAAGATGCAGATGTTGCTGGACCTGAATCACCTCCAAACGAGTTAACACCGTTACCAGCAAAGGTATTAATAATTTCTGAGGTAGTATTAATAGTTCTAACACGACAATTACCAGTGTCAGCCACAAATAAAACACCATTAGAAGATAAAAATAATCCACGTGGATAACTAAAAGAAGCTGCAGTTGCTTGACCTCCGTCACCTGAGTAACCTTGAGTAGCAGGAGTCGCTCCAGCATATCTTGATACAATCCCAGATGATTGATTATACTTCCAAACGAAATACTGACTACTACTAATATACAAACTCCCTGATGTATCTCCAGTGATAGAATAAACCCCATCTAGTTGTACAGAAGTCGCTGAACCATCGGCTCCAGTTGTGCTCTGGGAACTTGGCCCAATGATCACCGTCTTGTTCCCAGCTGGAGTTAGGGTTTGAACTCCTTGAATGCTTGGTTTCGCAAAGTAAACTACCCCAAGACTGTTCACCCAAATACCTCCGAAATTGGCAGGTCCCATAAAGTTGGCACTTGAAGATTCATCAATAATAGTTTCCATATAGTAAGATCCTCTCACAGAAACACTGAAGAGAGACACAGCAATAAAGAGGGCGAAGAGCATCATCAGAGACAGAGACAGAGACAAAGACAAAGACAAAGACAAAGGCTCAGAAGGATGGAATCAATAGATTGAATTGAATTGAATTGAATTGGATTGTTTATGAGTTTATTTGAAATCTGAAAATGACCGTTGGCCCTTCATCACAGCGAAAAGTCAAAAACTCGAGAAAGAGTCTCATTCAATCTTTAATTTACGCTACTCTCATCTCTGTGCGAAAATTCAAAAGTCCGAATTTGATGAAAAATCTGGGATTACCGGTAATTCGTGATCCGTCGGCTCGATCCGAAATTTTTTTGCTATTAGTTCAGCTCAATCCAGACTTTTCGGATTACAAGTGATTCAAATTACAATGGATTACAAAAAAGTTGGTAATCCAGGAATTCAGGTTACAAAAAAACTTGGAAGAGTGTTACAGATAGAAAAGTTACACAAAAAGATCACATTGAAAGGCCAAGCTCACTCGTATCGAAAGGGACGAAAGTGGAACTATTTGTGTTGACTCCACTCGCTGATTGCTCCTTGAGGTTTCATATGCTTTAGATAGTTATACTTATAAAGATCCCCATCAAAGGGTCTGCAAAGCCACTCCATATATCCGTCACTTCGTCAACGAAGGTTGTGTCTAAGCTAAGTTTTTGCATCGTCAGTAACTCTTCTTCACAGAATCCACAACCTCTTCACTGTAATCTTCTCCAGGATCAAACTTATTAATACTTCAAGATCTTCATTTTGCATCATCTCATTGTCCTCTTGGAATTCTTCATCTTCATGTAGTTTATAGTCTTCGTCGTCAGACCTGGACCCTTAACTCTTATAGAGTGACGAAAACTCTTAATGAACACTCAATTGTTTTTTATGGAATAAGAGGCGAAGAAAGGCCATCTATCACGAAGAAGAAGCATATTGTAATTGACTATGAATTGAAGTTTCAATTTTTTACGTAACGAGCTCTCTTCAGAATCTTTATTTGGACAATTTCGACACGACATAACCCTACAATACTCGACGTGCTACCTTCTCAGGATTTTGTGAGTGAAGCTATTACTGGGAGAATCATATTCAAATCATTGTACTCATTGCACAAATTTGCATGACCACTTTATTTCTTGATAAATTACGCTATAGATCAGACGTTACGCCCAAAAAAGAACTGTTTGGTTGGGCAGGTTGGGCAGGTTGGGCAGGGTTTGGGCGAGGTCGGGTAGGGCAGAGTCGTTTAAGGAGGGTAAAAAAGATTTTTCAACGAAGAATCGCAAATTATTAGCTCCGATAACAAGATTTTTACCCTGTGTATTGAACTCTTACCACTTTCATCATTCTTATAATATAGTGTGTTGTATTATTTGTGACTGTCATGACGTCTACTCGCCGATTGGGGATCAATCGACCCTCTATCGATGCAACGATGAATCCATCAATAAGAACTTAATTGATGTTATTGGAAGAAGGTTTGACGAGAACAGTTGCGCGAATCATTACTTCCAAGGAGTATTGAAGTTGAATCTCGCCACAACATACGTGAAACGATCAGCGATGGCTTGTGTGGTCTGTCATAACGCGCCGATGGTGTGTATATGTTTTCTCTGTGGTGATGATTTTCAGAAATGTCTCGGTGGGATAATCATGTTTTTAGAGTATCAAGCACTGATTTCACCATGTCATATTACTGTTGGTGTGAATCAATGTTGTATTATTAGTTTGTATCTGTTGAACTGCTTAGGCTTCTTCAAACCTGTTCAAGTAAGAATTGTTCCAACCAATCAACCAGATATAAACATTCCTCTCGAACCTCCAGTTGGTCCACCTGAATTAATTAACATGGAGAGGTAATAATGGAGTGCTACTGAATTAGCTCTGAAGAAGGTTCGAAGATTCTTTGTCTTTTCAGACTTGTTTGTTTTGTTTATTGGATCATCTTCTGTCAGTGAAGTCGTTTATTCCTTTCATTAGAGTAGTTTATTTTTTTCAGAGGAAGTTACATAAGTTTAAAAAGATGTCTCTTAGTACTAATCACAATCGTCTGTCGTTTGTCTGATGTCTGTCTGTCTTCATAGCCTCTATGTTTTTCAATTAATCTCGGGAATAAAATTCTGTTTTTAATCTTTTTCAATTAATCTTGCTCGGTAATAAAATTCTTTTTAATCTTTAGGAAGAAGAGGAACGACCGTTAGAATTTTACAGGATTCAATTTTCTAGCTAGTGGTGTAAAATAGTAAAATAGATCGATACCGAGTGATCGCTATCATATGACTGTTAAAGTCTTTTCTCTCTTATGTTAATTTGGACCCTCTTAATCGCGCTTTATTTAAGCACCAGATCTGTACAAAGAGATTAAGTACAGACTATCCTTGATGAATCTTCAAGTTGATGAACGGAATATTTGGTTGTTGTCTTACTTTAATTGGTTGCGACTTTGCAGAAGTGTGGGCTTCGAATTTAGAAACAGTTTACTTTCAAGTACAGCCTTGTACATGAGCTGATGAAACCCTTTCTTCTGATGTTTTCGGACCTGTCTCCTTGTCTCCGCTGGCTTTGAGGGAGCAAAGGTCCGTGTTCAAGATACTTCGGGTCATTTGTATATTAGTAGTGGTAAGTAATTTATTTGGAAGTATGGTTCATCTGGGATTATATCAAGAATCGCTGGAGCTACTCCTGAGATTCGCTGATGTTCTTTCTGCTCCACAGGTGGCGGAGGTCAAGTTACTGCAGCTTATTTAAATTCTCTTCAAGTGTTATTTGTATCTTCTCATGGTGTTTTATTTGTTACTGATAGTATTCGAACTACTGATAAATTGACTAACATTGATCAATTATTTACGCTATGGGGTAGTGATCTGGCCGGTAGTGAGTATTGGGAGGTGCGAGAATACACTAATATAACTGCCACATTTCAAACATTATCCACAAGAATCATTTCATAAATCAATCCAATTGACTTTCTTTGTTGGTGTTGGTCTTAGCCTTAGTCTTGTGCATGATGTTGTTTTTCACCTTCTGATTGCTGTTTCTCTTCTCACCGAATCTCGTGAGAATAGCTTACTACTACATGCAAACTGTCCTTGATGAATCTGCAAATTACAGCGGAATGAACGGTAACAACTTTCAAGGCGGCTGGGTTGATAGTCTTGGGACAGTTTATTTTTCTAAGCCAAGTACATTTGCTGTTCAAAAACTTTCTCCAGATGGGAAGACATCTTTGATCATTGGACCAAGTTCACAAGGCGTCTCCGGAGCAAGCTCACCAGCAACTTCGGTTCAATTAGATTCATTTGATTCTATCTATGAAGATACTTCAGGTAATTTGTATATTAGTAGTGGTATGTATTTCATTTGGAAGTATGATCGTTCCTCTGAGATTGTATCAAGAATCGCTGGAGCTACTCCAATCGCTCTTGGCTTTTCGGGAAATGGAGGTCAAGCTACTGTTGCAACTTTAAATGGTCCTCAAGGAATGTTTGTAGCTTTGTTGGTTCTAACGGTGTTTTATTTGTTGCTGATTGCTCCAATATGAACTATTAAAACTACATCAAGAATTATTAATACCTTTGCTGGGAATCTTAATTCTGGTAATACTGGTGATTTAGGTCCAGCAACATCTGCGGCATTATCGCTTCCTACTTCAGTGTGGGGAAGTAGTGATGGTGTGATTTATATTGCTAATTCTGGATCTAATTTAATCAGACAAGTTGATACATCAGGTATTATTAGAACATTTGCAGGAAATGGTCTTACAGCGTACAATGGTGAGAATATTCCTGCAACTTCTTCAGGGATGTCTGTGTATTCAGTTTGTGGAGATTCTAACGGAAACATATTTCTCTCTCACGGCAATGGTGACTTTCGTATTCGAATGATTAAAGATGGTATCATTAGCACTATTGCAGGGAACGGCAAGGGCGTAGGCAAACCTACTCAGGTGATAGTCTCAGCTAACACTACAATACCTCCATCTAATAGAGTATTTGCTGATCCTGCGAGTGGAGCGATCTACTTCACATCGTATGACAGCGCAAACATCCTTGTCGACAGTATCGAAACTGCAACACCTACAAATATTCCAACTAAAGTCCCGACAGACTCTCCAACCTTTGTACCATCCTATCAAGTGACAGAGACTCCAACTATTGCTCCGACAGAAGTACCAAGCACTAGTCCTACGACAGTACCCTCGATGATCCCAACCAACAATCCAACGACTTCTCCGACCAACCCACCAGGTACTCCTAGTGCTATTCCTTCTTTCCGTCCATCTTCTTCTCCTACCAACTATAACAACAATAACAATAACAATAACAACTCTACTCTCAACTCACACAGTCATTCGAATGAGAGAATGAGTGATCTTCACATCTTCTACGCGACCTTCTTCCCAGCGTTCTTTGTGTTGTGTTGCATGTTTTTCAGTCTCTTATGTTATAAAAAGAAGAAGAATCATGAGAAAGACAACCATTCAAACGGTCTTGAGAAGAATGCTTATGAGAAGGTCGGAGGAGAGGGAGATGGTGTAGTAGTGAAGCAGGAGAGATTCTATGAGATGTGGTTTTAATTGTTGTAATATCGATTGATTGATGTTTTCAATCGATTCACTTCTATAGTTATGACTTCTAATTTTGTTATTAATTCAGTTCCTTTGACTCTGTTCTTTGTCTAATAATTTTGTTTTT
>VKHI01000776.1:0-13619 GCA_015145745.1 Poterioochromonas sp. DS
TGCCGTTTGAAATTTCGGAAGCTTTTCTGTTTCGAAACTTGGCGAATCGGTTTTGAACGATTAGTTGATTGCCTTTTATTTTCCATCTTGTCTTCCTCTTTTGCCTCGTAATAAGAGAAATTCGTTGCTATTATCAACTCTTCCGCAAGATTGGCTGCCGTACCACAAGGATCTAACGCTTCATAATGCTTATCTCGAATTCGAAGGAGAACTGTCGCCAAGGTATCTAAAACGATGGATTTCTCTTTCTCTCGGAATTCTTGTTCCTTCGGAATCACTCGACAACATGCCATGAAGCCAAATACCAATGGCACTGAGATAAACAACAATAAAAGCATGGCGATGGAAGTGTTACCGCTTGCGACTCCGACTGCGTTGATCAAGGCATCAATACTTGTGGAGTGACATTTGTAATATATTTGAGTGAGTGGTGTCGGAGGAGTCCCGGCAAAGCTGATCCTATAGAACAGAAGGATGTGTTTATAATTTGGAAAAGGAAGATTTCGAGAGAGGTTACCAGGCTGCGTCTTTTGGTGTGATTGAATCGCGACAAGATCCATTCTTCAACGTAAGATGATACGTACTTACAGCATTGCCTTCATCCATTGTAAAGAAAGTAATCAATGAACACGTTGTATTCACATCTAATTTGCAAAAGTCATACGCGCCTTTGAAGTACTTAGCCGTCTTGATAGAAGGATCAGCGGTGCCCAATGCATAAAAGACAGAAGAAGCTGAAGCATTGAAAGCGGCACGATTTAACCTCGAATAGTCAGCTTTATGTTTCACTAACAACAGAAGAGCTCTTTGCAATGAAAGTTGCAGTGTGGCGGCATTTCCAAAGTTCGCGTTTGTTATGGGATGAAAGGCGATTAATCCTGCCATGAGGAAGAAGTAATTGCATTGCTGAGACTTCCCAATAGGTGTGCTACAATCACAATACTTCGGAATCTTTAAACTATCTCCCATATGGTTAAAACAGCAGAAAGCAAGCAAAATTGAGTAATTTGAGGTGATTGTGGCGATAAAACAGTTTCATTGTAAATACAATAAATACTGGACATATCAGGATAACGAATATCGAAATATGTTCCCACTGCATAAGAAGATCCATGAAATTGAACCTTGAGCAGAGTTTCTGATTCAGGCAGTAAATTGTGAATATCATTATGTCCGAGATTTACTCCTAAAGCTATCGCAAAGCTTCTAACATCAAATTCAATAGTGAAATATGGATTTAGTTGAGCATTTTGTTGAAAGAGGAATGGTTGTGTAACTGCACTGCAGATTGTTAAATTGAATGAACCATCACGAGTTAACGTTGCTCGAAAGTGACCCTCGCCCTCATCATAGTTCACTAATGAGGGAATCTCACACATTCCTTGAGAGGTGCCCAACGCCAAACCCGAGTATCGAGCCTGAAATACAATAGGAGGCTCCCCGGTTAGCTGGATATACTGTAAATTACCTCGACCAACTTTAGTGAAATTCGTCAATAAAGGAAACTCTGTGGAGTAGAAGCGGACATAAGTCATCCAGAGCACCAAGTTCATCGCCAGATTATTAGACTTCGCCATTTGGCCGAAATGGGACAACGACCCGTAAACCACCTTCATCATTGCTTGATATGTGGTGAAATCATCAGCAACGAACGAAGTTATTGTAGAAAAAAGCATAAGGAGCTTGAAAATACTTGAAATCAGCAGTTCCCTCCCAGTTGCCATTTGCATCAGCATGGTAGGTTCCCGTCACAGGAATAGGTACAGTTTCACAGATACCGTCATTGGAATCGAGGGAGATGTACTCATCAGCCATAGTGTTTTGGTAATTACTCAAAGAAAAGTAAATGAAGAGAAATAACGCTAGTCCATAACAACAAATACCAAGTGTAAATCTCCCTACACAAAAATAAATGATTGTAAAAGAAGGAATTCATATTTACAGTTTCACTTCCAACAAGTTGGTAACTGCTTCACTAAATCTACGGGAATATTTTCGATGAAAAACTCTCGGAACTTGTGATACAAAAAGGTTGTCGCAGACACATTTACCAAAGTCTCATCAATGCTTTCGTCTTCTAATCCTAATGGAAAGAGTTGATCTAATTTCAATTGATCAAGTCGTGCTAATTGATTTAAATCAAAAAGAGAAGGAGGAGCTTGAAGATCTTGAGCAGTCACTTTCTTCTCCATTCCAGCTTTTACTTTTCCACAATCTTCAATAATAAATGTTGTCTCTCTTAGAGATCGAAGACTAGATAATTGGAATTTCGATTTTTCGGCACGATAAGATCACTCCAACCTTTGTCAACCACGAAGGTCGAATATCGAAATTACAACATATGAAAAAGAAGAACAAAAAAAAAAAAAAAAAAAAAAAAAAAAAAAAAAAAGAACAATTGAGTTTTTGAATTGTAAGCGCTATTCCAAACGCAATAATGAATAAGAAGGAAACTTATTTTGAGTGAGACTAGTCTGATGGATACAGGCAATTATTGAGGTGAGATGGAGTTGTTCTTATTGCAGTACATTGTATGTTTTTGGTTCCCTGTCTTCGCCTCGAAACAAACAAGCGAGGGTAATAATTTCTTTGGCTGCTTCCCAGGCATCTTAGTTGGATACTTTTGCTAACATTAAAAAACTCTCGTTATAACAGTGAGACGCTCTATATAATAGATACTCAACATCAACCATCACTGACATTACCTTTCTTTTGACAAACAAATCCTCTGAAGTAAAAGGGAAAGCTTTCTTTCAGACATAGGATGGTTTAGTTGTACAAGTGAAAAATGAACACAAGAAAAAGTGTGATTTCGATTATATTCCTCGATATTGATGGGGTTCTTACTTTAAATGAGGAAGAGGACGAACGAATTCTTCCGATCCTCTTGGAAAGAGGACATGAATCCACTGACTCGATACCCTGTCTTGAGTATGATCAGATAATTCTTGAATTATTTAGTCAAGGAGCGGTCAATGCCCTCGAACATTTAATCATGAAAGCTGAAGCTGTCCTTCATCATGAGATAGGAATCGTTCTTTCAAGTGATTGGCGAATAAATAGAAAGGTTCCATTTCTTCAAAAACTCTTCAAACGGTTTTCTTTTGCTTCAAAGATTATTGACCGAACTCCTCAGCTCAAAGACGCTGCACGAGAAGAGGAAATAACCTATTGGTTAAAAGCTCGATTAGACTTACCATATTCCCCTCCATGTTCACCCTTTCATCACGATCTCGAAGAAGAAGCGGATTGGAAGAGATATGAGATTGAAAGCTTTGTTATTCTTGATGATCATGACTCGGCTTTTTCAAACCATTTTCCTGATCAGTTTGTTAAAGTTAAAGCATTATTGAACGACTCTGACTGCCAAAAGGCAATATTTTCATTACAAAATAATTTGAGATCTTCTTTTCAGTGTATGGAAACAATCAATCAATTCCAAGCAGAGAAATATGAAGTTTGTGAAGAGGAATATGAGTCATTGGAGAGTTTAATTGAAAGTCAAACTTAACGATTACCCTTGTCATAGTGTTCGTAGTTTTCGTTATTTTAAATCACATACATTTGTACATTCTTTTTTGTTGAACTGTATACTTTTAGAGAGATTGGACTAATTTAATTCGAATAGCAGCCACCAGTCACATCTAAATTTCTTTTGATTTCAATCATCTCTTCCAAACTGTTTCGAGACGAAAGCACTGAGAATTACACTTACATACTCATTTAGAAAGCCTTCGGCAATGGAGGACCAAGCGTCCATTAATTACAAACAGAACTTCAACTTCAACATATCTTCAACTTGGCAGCAATTGAAAGATCTTCATTGTCACAAAATTAGAATCACTAAAACAAAGCATAATATAACACACGGAAGAGACTTAATGATTCAAATTTACTTCCTAAAGTTGAAAATACTTCGTTTATGACGTAAATCACTCTCACTTTGGGAACATCTTGAATATCGAAGTCCAATCACTCGTCAGCACAAAACCTTTCATGTTTGAATAAACTCTCAGGTTTTCGTTCACTTGAACAGTTTTTCACTTCGAGTCACCTCTGACGTCAGCAAGCTTTTCCAGCAAAATTTCTGGAGTTTTGAAGAAATCTTTGAAGTTTCTTGAAGTTTGTCAACTTGGCTGACGCAGATGATGAGGAAGTCATTTCAATTTGAGGGGATATCCCTGTGAAAGGTGAAGATATCAACTGAAAAGTTCATTTGAAGCTTCGTCATTTCAACAGGTTTCCTGTTTATATTGTGTTTCATGAAGTGACTAAGTGAATAATACTTGACTAACTAGAGAGCGAGGAGAGGAAGAAAAGATATTTCAGTTTTTTTCATGTTTGATTTGTTTTTCTCTTTTTTTAGTTAGTGGTCATCTCTTTCAGGTCTCGTGTCTCTCCAAGTAAGCGAATCCAATCATTACACTCAATCCATCAAATCGAAGGGTGATCAACCACTTTATGAAAAAATACGTTACTCCTTTTTAATGACACTGAAGACATCATCACGTTTATCGCTTTTTTGATTATTATTTGAAAACAATTCGTATTTATATCTGTCGTCTTATCGCTGGTATTGATTGGTCGACTATTGCTTATCCTTTCCCTCTTTTATCCTTCAAAATAAATACTATTTTAAAATAAAATTTTATTAGGTGGAAGTATTTTAAATTTGATTCGCTTCCTACCGACCTATGCATTATGTCGCAAGTTCCACGAACCTTTTCCTCTGCCGAAGAGATCGAATATAACAATGAGCCGTCCATTCCCATACCTTCAGCAATTTATGTTCCGCAAGTCATGCTCCATTACCCTCCTCCACCACCGCCACCTCACTTATACCTCCATCATCAACACCAACTACACCAGCAACATATTCAACAACAGATTCAGCGACAAAGGAATCAACAGCAAATGCTCATGCAAGAGCAGCACCTCCTTCAACAAATGTCTCACGACCTTTCTCACCTAAAGCCAGAGGCGGATACTCCAACAGCCTCTTCCGGCTCTGGAAATAGCTCATCGAATCCTAATCAGGAAACTCCAGCAAGTGATTCACGCGACGACGAAGAGGATAATAATAACCATACTCCTTATAAATCATCGAATCATCATTCAGATTCTATGAAAGCAACACATAAATGTACTCAATTAACACTCCAACAAAAAATTGAAGTATTACAAATGATTGAACAGAAGGTTCCTTACCGTGAAATCTCTAAACAGTATAATATTGCTCATAGTACAATTAGTGGTATTAAGAAAACCAAAAATGAAATTTATCAATTAGTAAATCAAAGAGCAAATTTATCAATGCATCGAATACATAAATCAATGCCAATTACATCTAAAATATTAGATGAAAGAATGTATGCATGGTATGTAGCAAATCGTAATCAAAATATTAATATAAATGGTCGACAATTACAACAAAAAGCATTAGATATTGCAAAAGATCTTAATTTACCTGATTTTAAAGCATCTAATGGTTGGTTAGATAGTTTTAAAAGACGTCATCAAATATTATTAAAGCATCATACTGATATATAGTTAAAATATGATTTAAAAAAGAAGAAAATAAAACCAAAAACGAAGAGAAAAAAGAAGAAGAATTATGATTGTTAGCATGTTCTTACTCCCTTTAATTACGAAATCACAAGCAACGATAAGAGACTTCCTCTACTACTGTATTAGTATAATATCATTCCCTTTTTTAAAAAAGTCAAATTCACTTCACCTTCTCCAGTTTATTCATATCATGTCATATTCTTCCTCTTCTTCATGAACTTTCGAAGAAGTGATAAGAATCGAATCATTCAGGTGCGATTGGTTAGTTGTTGAATCGATCTGTTTCCCCCCCTCTTTTAATTTCTTCTTTTTCTTCTTGGTCTTCTCTACAAACCAGTTCTTTTCATTTCCATTCTCATCTAATCGTCTGCTAATTATCTCATCTGAACGAAAAGGAAATTACCTCTTTTTTTCTCTCTCATCCTTCGCTTTTTCATCTCTCCCTCTCATTTTTGACATGTATTTGCATTTTTCTTTCCTTTTCTTTTTTTATTTCTTTACTTTTTTCTTAGTTGATAGTGTTTTATGATTCTTTTCCTGTTACTGATTGTAAGAAGAACAAGTTTTTCAACGAATGAAGGGTCGTCTGCTTGTTGTATTTTTATAAAAGTCCGAGAGTACTGAGTTTCTTCCTCATAAATGTGTGATTCTATGTTTGTTGGTGAAGAGAAGAAACGATTTTGTGGTCCCACCACATTGAATAGAGGAAGAGAATATCAATAATATGTTTGGCGATGTTGCCCTCAGGAAGGACAAACATTGTTTTTAAATGTATAGGAAGTAAAATGATTTAAGAATATAGTCAACCCTTTCAATTCTTCATTTTTGGAATTTTTTTTCTTTCTAAATTAATCAGAAATTTTTATCATATATATCTCTTCTATGTAATAAACGTTTTTCCAAATTGGGATAAGCGATTATTTAATCTTGGGATTTAGAGCTTGGGTTTTATATTATTTGAAATTATCCCAATTCCCACTTTCTCTTCCTCCCTCGTCATACAAAAAAATTCAACAACATATGTCAAAAAAGTGGCATTCGATATCGGAACATGCTCCCATTCGTGAAGTTATGGCGGATGAAATACTTAGAATCCTTCTCTCGAAACCTGATACGAAATGGAACGAGAAATTACAGCTTTTGTCAAGAAGAATCGAATATGCATTATATCATAGTGCGACAAGCTTTGAAGAATATTCTGATCGAAAGACGTTTAAGCTGAGATTGCAGTTGTTAGCACATCAAAAAAATGCCCAAGAGAAAACCCCCATTTCGGAAATCCCGTCCACCTAAGTTATCTCTGAAAGGTTCATTAAAGTAAAATATTTATTCTATATTAGATTACTAACTTTCGAAGAAAAAAAAGAAAAACAAAACAAAAACATATTGATCATATCATATCATATTAAATCAAACAAGCCTAAGCTATACTAAGCTAAACTAAGCGAACCTAAGCATCTTGAGAACGATCGTTAAGTTTTTTCAGTAGAACAAAGTGAAGAGGGATAGAGGTACATTCTCATTTTTTCACTTCAATTTGATTTTACCTTTTCTCCCCTTTTTGCTGGGTTCATAAATTATAAGTACATTGATATCAAAGGAGTGAGTATAGTTCAAAAACAGTACGCAGAAGAAGAAGGATAGATAAATGCGAATATACTGTGTCTTAATAAACGTTCAATAGGAAAACCCTTCAACCCTTTCCTATCAATTGTTAGTGTAAAAGAAATTTGGTTCAGTTTCTTCGCAACTTTCACTGCTGGGTAATAAGCTCAACAAAGAAGAACTCGAACCATCGTCACTAACGCTTAGTCTGCTAATATTCTCTTCGTTTTGGCTAATAATAGGGTGTTGTTGGAATGAGAGGATAGAGACATTATCTTCAGAGTTAAGGAGGGATTCATCGCTACTAAGGTCAAAGTGATCACTTCGATCAGGTAGGTGACTTAATAATAAATCTCTTCGAAGATTGACTTCTGTTACATTATCCCTCGTCTCATCATCCTCTCTTTCTTGAGCGACATCTCCTTTTTCTCTTTCATCTTGTGGTGGTATGTTTTCCTTTTCCTTATCAGATTTCTTTTCATCATCTTGTTTTTTCCTAGAAGAGAAAAACACGAACCATGCTATGACCAAGATTATTGGGAGGAAGAGGGCGATGACAACATACTCATCGTTTAGAGATGTAGCTGCAGCTGAAGATGATTGAGATGAAGATGATTGGAAAATAAAATTCTCATCAGATAAGTCACTCATTGTCATGTAGCTCGATATTACAATCTTCTGATTGTCCGGGAGGAATAAAGTCAAGGGATTAGTGAGGTAAGATATGTCAGCTCGACTTGCTATCCGAGAGATATGAGACAAGTCGAGGACATCAAGAAAGCTTTTAAAATCTTGTAACACGATTCTATTTGCTGGCTGAGAAGCATCCTTCGGATAGATGACATAAACTTTCCTTCCATTCCCTCCCACAATCGTCCCTGACCAACCACTCTTCCTCTTTCCATCTTTACTCAGTGACGAAATGATGAAGATTTCATTGGATTCTTCGACACCATACACGACACCAACACTATTCAAGCTACTGTGATTCACAAGTCTTACAGAATACTCTGATAAAGACAAAGGTTTTAGGGAGGAAGATGGTAAGGGAGAAGGGAGACTTGAGAAAATCAGGGAACTTGATGGAATGAGGCTTGGAGGAACCTGACTCTGAATTATGGTTGGACGAAAAGAAGGACTTTTCGTTGGTATCGCTGTCAGTGTGGGTGTTGTGGTCGGAATACGACTAGTAGGCATGTTACTTGGACGACGGGACATTGATGGTCGATGCGTAGAATCAAGTTTGAGTGATGGACAGTAAGTGGGGAAAGAGCTGGATGGTTGACTGCTTGGATAATGGGAAGGAGCAGATGAAGGATATGAAGAAGGAGAGAAACTTGGAGGAGTGCTAACTTTCGATGGATATGAGACGATGTAAGCATTTCCCTTATTTAGATAGGTGCTCACATCTGTGATCATGATGTCTGGGAGTCCATCATCATTCACGTCTCCAGGTCCGCTAACCAAGAATCCGCCTCCCAAGATTGTAATTCCACTCCTCCCTAAAGATGCGCCTAATGATACGTTCGCATAGGAAGCAGATGATCCGAATATCACGTAGCTCTTCTGCTTCTGACTATTTGCTCTATCTGGATAAGGAATGGCCCCAATGACCAAATCCATTAATCCATCGTTATTCACATCCCCTACTCCAGCGATCGATAAGCCTGTATAGTAACCTTGTTCACCAACGACTACAAAACCTTTCATCCCATACGCCATCTCACCTAATGAAATATCATTACCGCCTTCCCAGACCACATACACCATAAACACCCCTCCTCTAAACACACTCAAAGCCACGTCACAATTACCATCCCCATTCATGTCACCTACCCCAGCAACCGATATTCCTGTCAGAGTGGAGGAGGAGTCCGCCACAATCTTATAACCATCCACTCCAGACGTCATTTCTGACACTTTTATCTCGCTGGACCACGATCTCCTTCCATATATCACGTAACATACCTTTCCTGTCAACGCACTCACCACCATATCAACAAATCCATCCCCATTCATATCCTCTGTTCCTGCAACAGCGAAGCCGAAGAAAGTATCTGATGGACCATAGATAGTCACTCCTATCATAACATTCCTCAAACCATCTTCCTCCTTGCCAAAGAATAAATAGCAAGAAGAAATGAGAGGAGAACATAGAAATAAGTCATTGTATGTATCGCCATTCACATCTCCCGGAATCACTACAGCTCGAGAGGTTGAATCTCTTCTGTAGCTCGCGGAAATCTCAGCAACAGGGTAATGACAGGACAGAGTGACACAAGAAACATCGATATAAATGGAAGACGATGGCATCATTAAGGACCCGGAACCAAAGATTATAAAACTCGGAGAATTGGAAGCAGAGGAAGTATTTAATGTCTTAAATGCTTGGTCATCATTAGAATAGGACCCAAATAAAAACAAGGAACCTTTCCAAGAGGAATCATTATTGAAGCACGAAAAAAGGAAACTGGATGAAGAAGATGATAGAAGAGTTGGAACATGCGAGACACTTGCAGTAGGAAGAGAACTGATTATTGATGGGCTTACACTATTGCCATTAGAAGGACTACTTATCGGGTGGACAGAAGTCAAAATAGAGGGATAATAAGATGATTGTCTCGAGGGTTGACCTGAAGGCTGGCCGATTGGCTTTCCGCTCGGCTTACTACTTGGTTGTCCAGACGGATGAAAGCTAGGTTGACTGCTAGGATGACCTGTTGGTTGAGTGGATGGTTGGACACTTGGTTGCGTCGAGGGTTGACTGGATGGTTGACTGGACGGTTTACTCGATGGATGCGAAGACGGTTGTCCACTTGGCTGAAATGTTTGCCCGAGCAGGTGACTTGTTTGTCGAGTCGATGGTTGACAGCTCAGCAGGGCATATGGTGGCCCAGAAGTTGGCACACCAGAACGTTGGCAAGAGGGTTGGCTGCTTGGTATTGAACTTGGCTGACCGGTTGACTGCAACGATGGCTGTGCTGACGGTTGAGCAGAAGGTCGACAGGACGGTTGGCCAGAGGGCAGCCCTGATGGTCGAGCACAAGGGTGTGAAGACGGTTGCACAGTGGGCAGCGATGATGGTTGCAATGATGCTTGAGACGTTGGTTGAGGAGTTGGCTGAGTAGTAGGTTGACCCGAAGGCTGACCGAATGGTTGTCCGCTGGGCTGGTTACGAGAGCTCGGTTGAGTGGATGACTGGGCACTTCGCTGCGTCGAGGGTTGACAGGACGGTTTAATTAAAGGTTTACACGATGGTTGGGGGGACGGCTGTCCGCTTGGCTGCGAGGAAGGTTTGTCGGTAGGTTGACTTGTTGGTGGTCGAAACGATGGTCGAGAGGTTGGCACACCAGATGGCTGCGAGTAAGGTTGCATGGATGGTTCACTTGTCGGATAACTACTCGGCTGATCGCTAGGTTGGCTGCTTGGTATCGAACTTGGCTGAACAGAGGGCTTGATTGATGGGTAAGCACTTGGCTGTAAAGACGGTTGAGAGGAAGGATTTACAGTGGGCTGAGCTGTGGGAGCGCCTGTTGGCTGTGAAGATGGTGGAGTTATCGGTTGAACAGTCGGTTGACTGGAAGGTTGACTGGATGGACAGCAACTGGGATGAATAGAAGGTTCAGTAGAGGGCTTGCTCGAAGAATTACAGCTCGGGAGAGTGGTTGGTTTACTGGAGGGCTGAGAGGTTGGCTGATTGAATGGTTTACCAGTTGGTGGAGGAGTTGGCTGAGCAGTAGGTCGAATCGAGGGTTGACCTGAAGGCTGGCCGATTGGCTTTCCGCTCGGCTTACTACTTGGTTGTCCAGACGGATGAAAGCTAGGTTGACTGCTAGGATGACCTGTTGGTTGAGTGGATGGTTGGACACTTGGCTGCGTCGAAGGTTGACTGGATGGTTGACTGGACGGTTTACTCGATGGATGCGAAGACGGTTGTCCACTTGGCTGCGAGTAAGGTTGCATGGATGGTTCACTTGTCGGATAACTACTCGGCTGATCGCTAGGTTGGCTGCTTGGTATCGAACTTGGCTGAACAGAGGGCTTGATTGATGGGTAAGCACTTGGCTGTAAAGACGGTTGAGAGGAAGGATTTACAGTGGGCTGAGCTGTGGGAGCGCCTGTTGGCTGTGAAGATGGTGGAGTTATCGGTTGAACAGTCGGTTGACTGGAAGGTTGACTGGATGGACCAGCGCTCGGGAGAGTGGTAGGTTGAGTGGTAGGCTGGTTCGATGGAAAACCGGTCGGTTGAATTGGAACAGATGAAGTATAAAGGAAAGTAACCTCTTCGACGGATAATGTTCGATTATATAACATCAAATCATCCATCGAACCATTATAAAACATTTGCAACCCTGATGCTGGTGATGTATAGCCACGATTTGATACCCCAATAACTAAAGGGAGATTCCCATTCCCTCGAATCGCAGGTTGATTCGAATTTGCTTGTGTTGATCGAACCATCACTCCATTCACATAATACCTCATGGTTTGACTCTGTTTCGTCAAAGCGAAGTGAAACCAATTGGTATTATTGATCGGTAGAGGAGAATACGGAGCTATTGCACCAGCAGAATCAGCGTAAGAATAGGTGTATGACTTGCTTGAAGGATATCTCACTAAAGCCCAGGCAGCAAGCCAATTTGCAGATGTACCCCTAGTCTTATCAACTATTGTACCGTAACTACTTTGTAAAACGCTCGATTGTTTCATCCAGAGTACAATACTCATATCCTGATAAAAGTTAAACCAACTTCCTGATGATACCTCAATATACGAGGAAACACCATCGAAGTAATAGGCTTGATTTGCAACACCATAACGATCTGTTGTAGCTTTCACAGATCCATGCACAGTTCCATGCAAGTTATTCCCAGAGGCATCATTCGGACTGTTATCGAACGGGTAATATGCGATTAGTCCTGTCGAGAACGGAGCAGTGGGCGAACTGGTCGGTTGGCTGGTCGGTTGTATCAAAGGTTGCGCCGACAGTGCAAGTCCTGAATCGAATATACACATGAGCATCAAAAAGAAGAAAAAGATCCGAAAAATCATGTAACTTGCTGATCAAAAATGGCATTAATAAAAAATAACTGATAAAAATTGATTGAAAACTGGAATGGTTATCTCTTATTAATACGCTATACATACTCGTTCAAGCAGCGCCAAATTCTGAGATTTTCGTTCAATTTATAACGATTCCTCATATATCATATCCTAACTCATATGATATTGGCTCACAACGAAGAAGAAGAAGAAGATTTGATTCATGGAATATCAAATGAGAGAATAAATGGAGATGAAAAGGTAGAAAGCCTAGGGCATCAACGTTGTGCGGCTGAGAGTCCACGGCGTTCGACTCAACTGACCATTCCCCAAAAAGTGGAAGTTTTACATATGATTGAACAGAAGGTTCCTTATAAAGAGATTGCACTAAAATATTCTATAGCAAAGAGTACAGTTTCTGGAATTAAAAGAATCAAACAAGAAATTTATCAATCAGCTGCACAAGTCGGAGTAGTGAAGGTTCATCGTATCCATAAATCAATGTCAATGAAGGCCAAAGAATTGGATTATCTAGTTTATTCTTGGTACCTCCATGAGATAGAAGCAGGTCAAAAGATGAATGGAAAGATTCTTCAACAAAAGGCTTTATCTGTGGCAGAGTTATTGCAGATGAAAGACTTTAAAGCATCTAACGGTTGGTTAGATTGTTTCAAAAGAAGACATTTTATTACTTTCCCAAAGGACCAACACTCGTTATCTTGATAATATATTTCTTTATTTTTCAAATCTTTGTCATTGCCACTATAATTCCTCTTTCGTGGTCTTTCACCACGATGCTGTTTATGTTTATGTTTATGTTTTCATCACCTTTCTACTCTTTTCTCTTTCATGCCAGCCACGTCAACAACAAATCTTTTTTGTACTTTATTGTTATAATTTAAAATGAAATAAATTCTTGTAAGTCTTAGTTCGATTTCTTTCCCAAAATATAGACTGATGTTATGCTCATTTGGAAAAGATTCCGATTGTTCGGATGGATCATTGATAGGTGGATGAGAAAGACTATTTTTGGCTGTACTCTAAATACTCACAATACTCCAACGCACCATACAGATCATCCATGTCAGTTAGTTTCGTTCTTCAAGTATTTCTAAGTATTTATTAAACTCAAGCGCTACATAGGATATAGGATAATAATAAATGCGGGTTGCATGGAAGACTGCTCTGACTTATTCTCTGTGTTGCATGAAAGACGGAAGCTTCTGATCGAGGTCGCCGCAATGATAGAGAATTGAAAGGGATTAATGTATTGAAAATTCTGAAGATTTATAATTTCAGCAAATTCAAGATCACGCGAGGAGAGGTACAAGAATTATGAAACAATAATTTATAAAACACGTCAATTTAATTTATTCAACAAAATGAAGAAAGCAAAACACATT
>VKHI01000777.1:0-13608 GCA_015145745.1 Poterioochromonas sp. DS
TCTGTGAAACTTCAAACGTGTTGAAGATTATCACATTCACATACTAAATCGTCGTCATTGAAAATTCATTTTTTCTTTCTCTTGTTCATTTTAATTTTTGTAGTTCCCTTTTCATGATTGATATCCTAGCTCTGACTATGTCATCAACTTTACCTTTTACTGGAGAAGCACTCACAACAACTTTATTTCTTGGGGATTTGTCTGTTTATTGTCAAGAAAAAGAAGTCTTTGCCTTGTTCCGCACTTATGGTCCCATTGAATCCATCCAAATCAAGCGTTCTGATGACTCCGCTATCCGCAAACCACATTTATCATATGGCTTCGTCAAGTTTCAGCATCGTGAATCTGCAGAACGTGCGTTAGTCGAGCTCAGTGGAAAATTGTTACTTGGCCGAGCATTGAGGTAAGCCAATTTCGACACTCTCCTGACTATGTACTGATTGAGTTCTTCAGATTGGGTTGGGCTTCTAATAATGTTGCAGATCGTAACTATCAACAGTTTCACATCAAGAAGGATCCTACTGCACAGATTCATGTGACTTTCCTCTGCCCCTTAGACATGTATCCGATCACTGAAGAAAAGTTACGAAATATCTTCGAAAGATTCGGTGGAATCATTGACGTCACAATTAATCGTGTTGAATGTAATCAGGTAAGCGCCCACTCCCCTTGGATTGTTAAATTTTTCCTAATTCTTCCTGTTAGGAGAGTTTTGTTCATTCTGGTTATGGATTTATTCATTATCCTCTCTCAGAAGCTGGTGTCAATGCCGCTCTTACTGCAATTCAAACCATGAACGATCGTGTCGTTGATTCCATCGTGTTTAAGTGCACTATTAGCCATGGATTGGAAACGTTCTTAAAGACTAAGAATGTGACTGCTGCTGGTATTCCTCGTCCAGCACGAAAGTCTGCTTCATCCTTTGATAGCTTTGGATCAAACACTTCAAGCAGAAATGCTACAGCACGCACTAGTCCTGCTTCAACATCGCCTGTTCCTTTTTCGTACCTTTCGAACGGTCCAGGATTTCCTCCTGGTCCTTCAACCTCGGCCACTGCTGTTCCTCCACCTGCTCCTGTTCATGGCTATTCCAACAGTCGCCCTAATTCCGGCGAGTTTATGAGATCAAATGGACCTTCTTCAACCTATTTCCGTGAGTCAAAGATGGATTCTTACTTTTCTTTTAACGATGAGCGCTCTCATCCTCTATTAAGCACTCTTCCCTCAACTTCGCCAACAAACAGTATTTCTCCTCTTCAAACTTCTTCCATCCCAGTTCCGTCAAGTTACTCGAACTCCCCTCTTGGAGTTCAGAGCAATTTATCACACTATGGTTACAATAATCAAAATCAACCTTCTCAACCACTTATGAGTGAGAGACGAAGCTTCACTGGTTCTTCTTTTCCAACTGCTCTTTCACCGATTATCCCACCAGGTCTTTCTTCTTCATACAATCAACATAGTCGAAGATCAAGTGGAGGAAGCGTAGGAAGCGGAAGTTCAGGAAATTCTCCAGTTTATCAATTAAATCAAAGTTCTCATTCCTTCTTTAGCCGAGTCGATAGCGATGACCGATCTGATAGAACGTTTTAAACCTGATTTATTACACTCCCCCAAACAAACCTTTTGTGCAAAGCCTTCTCTTAAACACCATTTATTATATCGCAGTTAGCTCACACAATTAAATGTCCTTTTTCTTTGTTAAAGCTGCTTCATTCAATCACTCAAATTACAATGTAGAGATTCACATTATACAACATTCATTTTGTTTTGTCGGGAAGTGAAACGAGGATGATTGTTGTGTTTTTCTCTTTCTCTTTCAATTGTTTTTTCTTTTTTTTCCATTGTGCAATTTTATTTTCGTCTTTTCCAGTTGGATAATGAATAATCGTCAGAAAACATACCAATTTTGTTGTAAAACTTCTTTGGTGTGTTCTTTTAGATGTTATTTATTTGTCATTCTTTTGTTTTTTGTTTTCGGTGTCCTTGTTTTCTTTGCTTGTATTCATTCATGTTTATGTGTTTACTTAATTGATCTTTTATTTTGCTTTCGAAATCATGTCCTTTTCGCAATTTATTAGAGACATTATCACTCATTAAAAAAAAGGGAAATTTCCAATAATTGCACAGATCATCGAATAGTAGTCGTAGTAGTAGCAGCTGAGATGCCTCTCTTCTTAACACAAGTTTGCTTCTGTTGTTTTCATTGAAGTTTATGTCTATTTCATTGTGTTTGTTTTTTTATTTTTCTCTCTTTTCCTTTTGTTTCTTTCTTTCTTATATGTCTTCCTCTCTTTCTTCTCTTTCTTTGACGCCTTTTCTATGCTCTTGCCCATACATGCTCAGTTATTATGCTGCTACGTCTCTTAGTTTGAATCCGCTCACAGCCTATACAATACAATCCAAATCCAAACTTCCTGATAATAGCTTGTTCTTTCGTTCTTTTAAATGTGTTATATGATCACGTCCTTGTATTCATGTTTTTATGATTGTTTTGTTTCACCTTTCTCTTCCCTTTTGTCGCTCGTGTGTGTTTGACAACTGACATATGGGTTCAACATCTAAAATTTGAATTATCGCGGCCATCTTTGCGTTCTTTACAATTATTGTATGAAGCTTCTTCACATTTTGCTGACAGTCGTCAACATTTCATTTTCAACGAGAGAATATTAGCCGAAAGGAAGGGTTGAATGCCACAGATAAAAAGAAAAGTGTTGAGTTTTTTTTATCTTCTACTCTTGTTTTTTTTATATCATGCAAGTAGTGTTATCTAAGCAATGATATTGTTGTTTTGACACCTCAAATCTTAGGCTTGCATTCTTGGCGATTTTCTTGTATCCACACACTCTTTCTCCTCTTTCCACATACCTGCAATATTTCATATTTAAAGTTTGCCCTTCAAATTTATTAGTTTCACTTTGTTGTTGTAGTAGTTTATTAGCTTATTTGTTTTGTTTCTTTCTTCCTATTCATTTAATCTACACATCAAGGAAATAAATTAAGCATTCATTCCTGTTCAAATATTTTCGATTTTCTTCAAATCAAATCAAATCAACCCAATGGGGGAAAGATCTTTAAGATACAACAGCGTTTGGAAGTGTGGCGACACAATTCTCACCCTCTGTAAAAAAGAAATATGAGCCATGGGATGTTGAAAAATAATAAAGATCGCTTACTTATGGTGAAAGGAATGTTATTCCAGGTTGGTAAACCATCAGCATTTGTTCGAAACTTTGAAATACAAACCAAGATTAGTGAAAAAGAAAATAATTTAAATATCTGCTTTCACTTACGAAAGGAGCTAATGATTCAAAGATTTTCTTCTTTGCAACTTGAGTAGCTGGGGTAGGTTCACCGACGAAACCAGCAATATCAACACGATCTCCAACATTGGCACTTGCAGGAGGTTCTAACAGTTTAACCACAGAATGTCCTTCACCAATAGCACATAGAACCATTCCCTATACAAATTCGATGATGTTAAGGCATTAGATTTAACGGAGAAAAAAGCGCTTCTCCTCCTTACCTGAGACTTGAAGCCAGCCATTGGTCTCTCTTTAAGGTTAGCTAAGACTAGTACTTTTCTTCCTTGCATTTGTTCAGCAGTGTAGAAATTTCTTAAACCAGATGCAATGGTTCGAATGCTTCCTTCATTTAGATCAATCTCTTCACAAAGAAGTTTATCAGATTCTGGATGATTCCAGCACTTCACAATCTGACCAACACGAATCTCTAATTTAGAAGGATCTAAACCATCTGCGCTTAATGGCTTAGCTTCTTCAGGTTTCGCCTCGGTTGCAGCTTTTGGAGCTTCCTCCTTCTTCTTTTCAGCGGGCTTCTCAGCCTTCTCTTTCTTATCGGCCTTCTTGTTCTCCACTTTCTCCTCTTTCTTAGGAGCATCTGCCTTCTTATTCTCTGGAGCAGCTGGTGGCTTGGTCTCAGTCGCTGCGACAGGGGCAGGTGTACTGGAGCTCGATTCTAACCATGGGAAAACAAAAGCACGATGAGTGATTGGTGTCACAGGAACAACGTTAGGGTAAACAGAGTGCTGGACGTTATCGAACCATCTTGCAACATGTGCAAGTTGAAGGACAGATTCAACTAATTTTTGATCATGAATTGCAGCGAAGGTTAAGATATCAGCGGCGGTAATTCTATTGCCTACCAAAAAAGATCTCTTCACCAGAAGAGAATCTAACTTCTGCAGATCCTCTTGAGAAATTTTTTGACTAAAAGCAATCCATGTATGAATTTCAGCACGTTCTTCATCAGAATAAGTACGAATAGCTCCTAAATTCTGTGAAAGTTCAACAAATTTACTAACTTCTTCTAAAAATTCTTTCTCAGTTGGAGTAGCTGGATTAATACCAGCTAAATGAAATGCAAGAGCTAACAATGGTGTTGACATTTTTGATTTAAGCAAGGAGGTAATTGCTTCAATAATAAACGATTGAGAAATCGTGGAAAAGGAAGACCGCGCGTTATAATAGTGGTTGTCTATTCTATCAAGAGTGTATGAGAAGCAAACGAGAAGCGAAAGAAAAGACAGTAAATATTGGTAAAGAGTTTTGGAGATAGAGATTATGAGTCTTAAAGATGAAATTGAAGCTTTGAAAGGAAGAATTTATCAAGTAGAAGGGATTGTTGAAGCATTGAAAGAACAACTTTCTCAATTGGAGGTTAGATATCAACAAGAAATCGAACAACAACAAACGGTCAAATCCTCTTTGAAAGCCAATACTCCAAGAGATGCTGAGAAGAAGAAAGTTAGAATTGACGAATCAGCGAACACTACTAGTATAATTAAAGATAATGCCTCAGGAGGGGCAGTAGACGTAGAGAAATCAACTCCACCTTCGACCACAACACCAACACCTCCAACAAACACAACACCTCCAGCAACTGAAACACCTGAGAGCATCTTTGAAATCAGAGAATTTGTTGATGATCAGAACAAGGAGCAGCAATATGAATTACTTGATGTCACTAAGCAACTTGAGTATATGGAGCAGATGTATAAAAACTCTCTCGATTCATCCTCTGCAAGCACGCAACAGTACTCGGTATATAAGCTTTCTTAAATTACCCCACTTTTCTTACCCATTTTGTGTAGGAAGAAGAGGAGTTGATTCGCGAGTTGGCAATGATTGCTGATAAGAAAGCGGAAAGTATCAAGAATAAACAACTACAAGATAATCTGAAATCATCCGGTGTTTCATCGGATAAGCCTGTTGTTGAAGACGTAGACGATCTCATAGATATCTTAGATAAGCTTGATGTTCGTCAGAAAAAGCGCGACAAGCCGAAACCGGCTGCTGCTAGTGGATGGAAAGCAGGTTTTCTCTCTTCTCCCAACGTTCCAACAACACCTGCTGCTCCCACAACAATTGCAGCGCCGAGAAGATCGACTCAGAGTCTTCCTGCACCTCCTCCTACAGTGCTTCCTACTCAACCGGCACCTGTTGTAATCACGAAGGAGGATGGCGCTTTTCCTCGTGATGGTAATGTGGCAGTCAGTCCATCAAAAACAGCTCCAAGTACTCCTGTTTCGGCTCAAAGTACTGAGAAAGCGCCGACCCCCAAACCAGTCAAAAAAGCATTCAATGGGGTTGTATTAGAGAAGTTTTAGCCAAAAAGTCTTTTCCCTCAAAATTAATATACATTTATCTTTTTTTTTTTCTTCTTTCTAAAATTTCGTTTCTGAAATTAAAGTTTCTCTTTTCATCCTTACACATGTTGATCTCATCACGTATGTTTCAACATTGAAAATCAGTGTGAGAACGTCAAAAATCGGTTTTTGAAAAAGTCGATATTTTATATGCTAATTGCTTTTCGAGCAAATTTTTACAATCTTTGAGCAAATTCAATCAATAGGAAGGCCTTTTATCTTGCAAAAACAACGACAATCTCTTGTATTCCATTTTCCCTTTTTTGAATCGTACAAAGAAGAAGTTAAGAAATCAAACCAAAACACAAGTCAAAGAAAATGGAATCCATTTATTTACCAAAATCAAATAATTCAATTAATATTCCATCTATTATTGATTTAGAAAAATATTTATTTAATTATCAAGGTAATACACGTTTAAATCGTTTATTACATTGGATTCATCAAGAACAATTTTTAAATGAAACACATAATTTATTTGTGATAGAATTACTTCGATCAAGTAATACAACACTTTTCCGTAAATTAATTGATGATAAAATCTTACACACTGATGGTAGCCTTGTGAAAGGTTCAGAACAAACCTCGACAAGTGGAGGAAACAATAATAACCCCTTTGAAGAATGGTTTTCCTCCACTGAGAAAACATTACAAACAACATTAAATATCTTAGAAAATGAATTATTATCGGCAAAATCAACAACTGTGAAAGAAAGTATACGTATTGCATACTGTGAATTAGGTAATTTATATTATAAATGGGGTAAATTAGATGATTCTTTTAAATCTTTTTTACGTTCACGTGATTATTGTTCTATGCCAAAGCATCACAATGATATTGCATATCACTTAGTATTACTATCATTTGATATGAAACAATATTATAATGCAAATAATTTTGTGAATAAATTAATTGATTTATCCATTGATCCTATTATGTTAACAAAAGGTAAAATTATACAAGGATTACTATTATTATTAAATGAAAATAATTATTATGCATCTGCATTAAAATTTTTAGAGATTAATGAAATATCAAATGATGAAATATCATCCATTACTTCTATCTATGATATTGGTTTTTATACTTTCATATTATGTTTAGCTACAATGAATTATTCAGAGTTAAAACATACCTTTCTCAGTAATAAGAGCTTTTTAAATTATTACCTCGCACCTTCGGTTTCACCTCCTACACCTGTCTCAGATGAACATACAGGTTCTGCTACTGCTTCTGCCTCAACTACTAGTGGAGGTGCTTATAACCCTTATGGAAGTTTAAAATTAAAACAAATTCTTATTGATATTATGAATAATTCATTTGAATCATTATTTCAATCATTACCAACCATTTATTCCATATTAACAATGGATATTTATTTTAAACATCATACATCTTATTTAATGAAATTAATTATTGAAAAGATTTTCTTACAATTCTTATCACCTTATCAAACAATATCATTACAGAAAATACAAGATTATTTCCCACAATTAGCATCGATTAAACAAGTAAAAGAATTATTAATTACATTAATATCATCAGGTAAATTATTAGGGAAAATTGATTCAAATAATAATGTATTAAAGAAGAATGTAGTACATTTAGAAAAGAAAGTGATTGATGCTACCCACACTTTCATGAAGAAGAATTCTGTTATTTTGTCACGTGGTTTATTACGTACTTCATTACAACGTTATGGTTTTCTCATTGATACTGATGTTGATCAGCCAATGAATGCAGGGAAGATGAAGCGATTACAGGATTTGCATGAGCATAAGCATCGTATGGGGAAGCGAGGAGGAGGAAGTAGAGGAGGTGTACGTCATCGTAGTGAAGGAGCAGCGGGAGGAGGTGCTCCAGTGGGCTATGGTGATGATGTTGATGATATGAGCGATCGTGAGGATAGTGTCGATGAAGAGACTTTGATGATGATAGCCCAGGCTGAGGCACAGTATCCTTCACAACCCTATCGTCAAAGCAGTCGAGGAGGAGGAGACGATTACTACTCAGGCGATGACGATATCTAATAGCATCTAAAATAAGATAGATTCATGTGAAAATGATCTCCAATAACTTTGTTAACTTAAAATAAGAAATATTGAAGAAGAGTTCTAAAGAAAGAAAGTTTGTAAGAGACTTTCTCTCTTCTCTCAAAATCCCCTCCTAAAAGCCCGGCGTCGTTCCTCTCTGAATTCTCCTCAAGAAACAACAATAATCTTTCGTTCAAGATGATCTTTGAAAGAGTTTTCCTTTGTCTATCTCTTATCGGATTATATTTGATGAAATTTGTGCCTGCATCCCAAGCGATGCAGCTCACTGATTATAAACAGGTGCAACAACAAGTATCAGAAGAAAAATTTAAATTAATGGAATACAAGGAGGTGGAAGAGTGTTTGCGGGTGAATAAAGATCTATTAGGAGAGGAACATCCTGATACATTAACCTCGATGAATAATTTAGCTGTACTGTACGAAAGCCAAGAAGAGTACGCAAAGGCTGTGTCTCTGTACAAAGAATGTTTGAGGATGAGTAAAATCGTCTTCGGAGTGAACCATCCGAACACATTAACCTCCATGTACAATTTAGCGAAATCTTATAAGAATCAAGGTGAGGATGAGAATGCCTTGCCACTGTATGAAGAACTTTTGTGGAGGCACAGTACTATTTTAGGAGACAAACACCTTGATACGTTAGGCTCACTCAATGATTTAGCTGGTTTATATGTGAAACAAGGACGGTATTTTAAAGCATTACCTCTACTTACAGATTGTCTTAGTATGAGGAAAGTAGTATTAGGGGAGATTCATCCTGATACATTAACCTCGATGGGTATTTTAGCTCACTTGTATAAGATTATAGGAGAGCATGAGAAGGCTGTGCCATTATATAAACAGTGTTTGAGGTCGAGGAGAGCTGTGTTAGGAGATAACCATCCTGATACCTTGACCACTATGAATGATTTAGCTGTATTGTATGAAAGCCAAAGAGAGTATGAAATAGCCTTGTCATTGTACGAAGAGAGTTTAACGATTAGTAAAATTGTATTTGGAGAGAAGCATTCTAATACAGTAACATCTCAGCACAATTTAGCTCTCTTGTATATAGATCTCGGTGAGTATGAGAAGGGCTTACCATTATACGAAGAAAGTTTGAGAACGAGTAAAGTTGTATTAGGTGAGGACCATCTGGATACATTGAATACTATGAACAATTTAGCTGTATTGTATTACAATCGAGGAGAGTACGAGAAGGCCTTGCCACTTTACGAAGAGTGTTTAAAGATGCGTAAAGTTGTTTTAGGAGACCATTTTGATACATTAAACACAATAAATAATTTAGCGAATTTATATATGACTCAAGAAGAGTACGGTAAGGCGTTGCCTCTTTATGAAGAGTGTTTGAGGATGAGTAAGGTTGTATTAGGAGAAAACCATCCTTCTAGCTCGACCTTTATGGATAGTCTACACCTATGTCAGATGTTATCTCGTTCTTCCTGAATTTCCTTCCTACTTTCATTGCGTGTTTTTTATGGTGCCTTACAATCTTATTAGAGGTGAGATGAATTGATCCTGATAAGTACCGAGTCTGCGGATGCTAAAGATAGTAAGATTTAACATTAGTGACATCAATTGCCATAGATAACGTGGAATCGAACGATCGTTTTTATCGTTTTTTTGAATCTAATCAAATTTTGATGAAAATCAGATTTTGACATCATTTTCATCATCATATCTCACAAACAACACTCCAAATCAATGTAAACGAAGCTGATAAAATCATTTCTATTCTTTGAAAGGTTGAACCGATGACCTTAAAGATTCATCCTTCCAACAAGAAATTTAGTTCAAGCAATCTTCAAGGAACACTTCGAACATCACAAGAAATTTTATTATTTTCATATCTAAGTATTGATGAAGATCTTGAAATTGAAAATCAAGTAAATCTTTATCAAAAACTGAAAAATACCATCAAACAATCTTCAAAGAAAGAAGATACGAAGAAACGGTCATTAGTAAGATATCCTTTCCTTCAATCATATGGTATTAGTCATAATCTATTCTTACATTCAAAGTATATTTATCCTTTTATAAGAAAGCTTTTCATTATTTTTATTTTATTTCTATTGATTTGTATGATTTATTTATATTCTTATATTTATGTAAATAACTTTCAATATCTTCCTGTCACGAACTATAAGAATGATGATCCGAATATCCCGACCTATCGTCTTACTTTCATAGGAGATTCTCTGATTCATCGACCATTTACAGAGTTTGATCTTGGTGGTCGATTACAACGTCATTTCCGGTCGATTAATTTAGATATTATTGATAATGCGAGGAATGGACAAGAGATTGCAAAGTGTCAAGAGAATATCTATAAAGATGTTCCAATGAATTCATCTGATATGGTTATCTTATTTTGGGATTCTGATTGTAGTAATATTGATGAATCAATCTTGAATCAAGATCAAATTAATGAGATCCGAGCAAATTATAGATCAAATCTCACTCAAGTCATTGAAGCAGTGAAAGCTGCTGGAGTGAAATATATGGCAGTATCAGGACCGAATTTACTTGGTGAAGGACCTAATTCTCCTTTAAGACATGTATTCTTTCCAAGCTTCGTGAATGATAAAACAAATATGCTCAATGCTTATCGTGCTATGAATATGGAAATAGCGGAGGAATTAGGTGTTGATTATATTGATATGAGAAAGATTTTCCTGAGAGCACTTCCTAATTATTGGATCCTTCCTGCTTATCATCTTACCTTAGATGGAGAACATCCGAATGATCGAGGAACTGGTATTATCGCAGAGGAATTTGCGAAACAGATTTCGATTTGGTTTGATGTAACTATGTCTTATTATTAGTGTTCTCCAAAATCTTCTTCATTGTTGATTCTTATGATTTCTTTTCTGATTTTTCTTTTGGCAACTACACCAACCCATTGCATTCTACCATTTCTCATTTCTTTGTTTATTGTAGTAATATTTCTTTGTTCATGTCATGATATTGCTTCTTTTGTTTCTTCATTCTAATTCTAAGCGAACCAACCTGTCAATAATGAAAAGAGATATAAGAGAATATCTTTCCTCAAGCTTCTTTCCGAATGTAGATTACGCTGCCTCCATTTCCATGATAATGTTTCTCATATCTTTCTTTTAACATTCTCCAACCTTTGTAATGACCTTTCTCCTTCCACCAAATAGGAATCACAATCCTTTCTAAGTTTTTCATCTCCTCCAATCCCACTAATCTCGTGTCGCTTAACCTAACCAACCCTAAGTCCAACTCCTTCACAAATGACAATTTGATGAAAGCAATCTTTCTCATTCGTCCCGTAAACTTAAGTCGATCGTTCCTCAGTTCTCCTTGAATCTTTTGAACATTAGGACAGTCCTCAATCGTAAGATTTTTCACATCCCTCACCTCTTTGACCTTCTTAAACAGCTTGCAGTCGTTGATGATGACGGTGTGAACAGAGTTCAGAGGACTAAAGTCTGTAATCTTCGATAATTGTTTTATTTCCACTCTTCTGTTCCTTAGATTCTTAGAGCGATCTTCATGAAATCCTAAGCCATGTAATGAGGTGAGGTCCACAAGGCGGGAAAGAGATAACAAAGGAATACGCCCTAGTGATTCAACATTTAAGGCAGTATGAGAATCCGTTAGAGACAATTGAACCAAATGATCAAATCTTGGGACAGTTATCACCCCATCTACAGATAATCGTTTTAATGTCTTTGGAAGGGCTTGATTATGAAAGGTCATGTGCATTTCAAGAGCTGGCCAATCAAAATTCATTTCTTTCACCTCTTCTAAGCTATCAAAATTAAAGCATGCATTCGGATTAGGAAATTCAATATGAATACAATAACTCTTTCTAAATGCATTACAATAATTCATAATACCTCTACATTGTCGAATCTTGATCACTCGATTATTTTGTAAAGGAGTTATGTCAACAATATTACGACAATATTTTAACTCTACAGTATCAATCCTATCAAACATGCTAACATCAGTTAAACTATCTATATTAGCTAATTGAAGGTGTTGTAGGTGAGAGAGTTGATGAATAGGATCCTTCCAAGCAAAACTTCCACACAGATGTAAAGAGATAAGAGTCGATGGAAGTAACGGCATTGGGATATCTCTGAAATTACGGTCAAATCGAAGGTGAAGCTCTTTCAATTGGTAATCCTTTTGCTGGAATGACAAGGATTCATTCACTGGGTGGTAGCCCTCGAGGTGTAATATACTCACTCTTTCTATGTGCTGTGAGAAATAGTCTTTAAAAACGGAAACAGTTGTCTCAAGGGAATTGATTGTTGTAAAAGGGAAATCCCTTTCAGGATAATACATTCCATGAAATACCTCTAACTGGCGATCAGGAAATTGAATCATCTCTCTAACGAAAGATCGAAAATCTTCATCTGCCTCAAAGTGATCGAGAAAGTAATGAAGTTTATGAATCTTAAACCTTCGAATATGATGTTGAATCACTAAATTCATATAGAGATCAAAACTCGATGAACCAAAGTTTAAACGATCACATTGATCAAGAAAAGAAACAATCACAAGATAAAGGTCTGAGGGTAAATAATCCATGTTTAAAAGATCCAAAGCATCTCAACAACAAACAAACAAAACGGCACTTAAAAACGGTGATAAAAAAACGGTTTTATGTCAGAAAGCTCAAGTCATAAAATCTGTTACAACACTTGTCAACTATTCTGATTTAAACAGTAAAAAGGGCTCTTACCCAAAAATCTGCAGGCAAATACAGTCTGTTCGGGACTGTTGCCAACAAGAGAGGAAAAGCGCTAATAATAGAGTTTTTACTCAATCAACTATTAACTCCCTCTATTGTTAGTGCTTTTTTTTACTCGTTCTCGAACAGATTGCGATGGTATACTGTAATTGCCTGCAAATTCTTGTGTGATAGCCCTTTTAACTGTTTTTAAATCAAAAAGTTGACACCCAGTATCCAGTGGGTGGGTGGGTGGGCAAATCCAGGCCGTGTCATCGGTAAAGTTACCGATATACCGATATACCGATTGGCTTGTCCTTGCATTAATAAGAAGAGAAAGCAGAAAGCTTAAGACTCCCTTGCTTTCTTGCTTTCCCACTCGACATGACCGAGGTTGACTACCTTACTTTTCTACTTACAAGATCTAAGGAATCTGAAATCACCAAATAGAGGAATGTTCATTACTTTTTATACAAAATAATTGAACAAAGGGAAACATCAACTTACAAAACAAACTAAAAGAGAACTATATAAAAGAATCTAATAATTAAAATACACAAAGAGAGAAAGTAGGAAACATTAAAAAAGAAATGTCAAAAATGATTGAAATTGGTAGAAATTTTTGGAATATTAGAGATTCTTTTACCTTTGCTGGTGGTTTAATTGATATTGGTACTCATATGTCATTAATACAATTATCTTCAGGTAAATTCCTTGTGATTGATACCTGTAATATTAATACTACTGATAAAGAAAGAATTGATACATTAACTGATAATGGTAATAAAATTGAAGCAGTCATTGCAACACATCCATTTCATACACTTTATTTTAAACCATTTCATAAATGGTATCCTAACGCTGCCTATTATGGTACACCACGACATCTTCGTAATCTACCAGAAATTGCATGGGCTGGTGATATATCTAAACCAGAAAATTTATCACGTTGGGAATCAGAAAATATATTCTTAAGAATTCCTAATGGAGCAGATTTTGATCCAGTAGATCAAGGAAATCATTTTAGTTCAGTCTTTGTCTTTCATGCTTTAAGTAAATCCATTCATGTTGATGATACGATCATGTTCTTTGATCATCCAGGATGTTTATTTCGTTGTCTTGGTAAAGCACATGGAACGATGGAGTTTTGGGATCTAAAGAAAGGTTTAAAGCCGAC
>VKHI01000778.1:0-13454 GCA_015145745.1 Poterioochromonas sp. DS
GCACCACTTGTCCCTAATGCTGTAACTATCACATCATCATATCCATCTCGATTGAAGTCACCCACACCTGCCACAGCTACGCCAAATAATACTATACTCAAATCTGACTTAGTCGATAATGTGATACCTCGAATACCACCCGCTTTCAGGTAATTCTCAAGACTGTATGACGTGGCATTCACCGCTGAAGTCCCAAAGAGAATATAACTCTTGCTAGAGTAGATCGCGCTTATTATAACATCCTCTACTCCATCTGCATTAAAGTCACCAGCTGAAGAGATCGCCCAACCTAAACCTGATGAAACACCACTACTACCAATCAGTTGAAAGCCATCTGTGACATTTACCCATCCTCCTTGACTTCCTCCACTATTCTGACGTTGACGTGAACTAAAGACAATATATGCATAAGATTGCTTATGTTCTCCCAACCAGAACTCTGACAAACGATCACCATTGAAGTCTCCCGCGAAAGCTAACGTTCGACTGCTTGTTGTATCTACCGTTATCCCACCATCTTCTGTTGGAAGACTTGTATATGCTGGGTAAGGATAGTGACTAAGGTCAATGTAAGATGGCAAGGAAGGTGAGCCGAGGAGGAGGTAGCTTGAACCCTGTAGTGTGGATTTGCCGACATAGACATTTCGATAGGCCGACCCGCTTTTCGCTGTTCCGAAAAGGAAGTTCACCTGTCTAAGTCGACCACTACTGAGCACTGTTGAGGGAGTGTCTGAGGAGAGAATGATCGAGATCGAAGGCATAGTAGGGGCTTGTGTCACTGTGGGTGCTTTAGTGTGTAGGGTTGGATAAGATGTGGGTGAGGAGGTGGGATGAGCGAGGGGTTGGCGTGTTGGTTGAGAAGAAGGTTGGGTCGTGGGTTGTGATGAGGGTTGAGAGGATGGTTGGGTTGTCGGTGAAGAAGTTGGTACTGGCAACGGTTGAAAGGATGGAAAGACGGAAGGATGAGAGGATGGCTTAGTGGGAGGACGAGAAGAGATGTGGTAGGAGGGTGTGGAGGTTGGTAGGCAGGTAGGTTGTAATGATAGCCGCGATGATTGTTGAGATGAAGGTGTAGAAGAGGGATCTAATGTTGGTTGAGTGGATGGTTGAAGAGTTGGCTGGGATGAAGGTCTTCTCGACGGTTGATTGGTTGGATGTCGTGTTGGTGAAGTGGAGGGTTGAGATGAAGGATGAGATGAAGGTGTAGAAGAGGGATCTGATGTTGGTTGAGTGGATGGTTGAAGAGTTGGCTGGGATGAAGGTCTTCTCGACGGTTTGATGGTTGGATGAGAGGAAGGAGAGGAAAGTGGTTGGGTCGTGGGCTGCATGGATGGTGCGGAGGTTGGCTCAGTAGAAGGAATCGAAGAAGGTTGATTCGAAGGCTTAGAGGATGGTTGATTGGTTGGATGTCGTGTTGGTGAAGTGGAGGGTTGAGATGAAGGATGAGATGAAGGTGTAGAAGAGGGATCTGATGTTGGTTGAGTGGATGGTTGAAGAGTTGGCTGGGATGAAGGTCTTCTCGACGGTTTGATGGTTGGATGAGAGGAAGGAGAGGAAAGTGGTTGGGTCGTGGGCTGCATGGATGGTGCGGAGGTTGGCTCAGTAGAAGGAATCGAAGAAGGTTGATTCGAAGGCTTAGAGGATGGTTGATTGGTTGGATGTCGTGTTGGTGAAGTGGAGGGTTGAGATGAAGGATGAGATGAAGGTGTAGAAGAGGGATCTGATGTTGGTTGAGTGGATGGTTGAAGAGTTGGCTGGGATGAAGGTCTTCTCGACGGTTTGATGGTTGGATGAGAGGAAGGAGAGGAAAGTGGTTGGGTCGTGGGCTGCATGGATGGTGCGGAGGTTGGCTCAGTAGAAGGAATCGAAGAAGGTTGATTCGAAGGCTTAGAGGATGGTTGATTGGTTGGATGTCGTGTTGGTGAAGTGGAGGGTTGAGATGAAGGATGAGATGAAGGTGTAGAAGAGGGATCTGATGTTGGGTGATTCGAAGGTTCAGAAGAGGGTTGGGTCGGTTGTCTGGATGGTTGGGATGATGGTTGATTCGTAGGAGGTGAAGATGGGAGCGATGTCGGAGCTTGGAAGCGGTAGAGGGTAATGATCTCAGAGGGAGTGATTGAGCGATTGAAAAAGAACACATCATCAATACTTCCATTAAAGAAGTAAAATGGAGAAGTAATATCATTAGGACTTAGATTCGCAGCACCAATAATTAAAGGACGAATTCCATTATTAATAAGATTAAGAGAAGTAGTATTAGTAATGAAATGATTTAATTGTAATACATTATTAATAAATATTTTAATATTATCACTCGCTTTAATAAATATGAAATGATTCCATTGATTAGGTGTAAGATAAAATTTATTCTTATTATTATCACAATTAATAGCAACTAAACAATAAGTATAAAAGTCTGGAGTGGAACCATCTGCGAAGAATTTGTAACCACCGAAGAATGAATAGTCACTAGAGACTGATTTATCAATAAAGGTGGCGAAAGGGAATTGAATAGAATTTGCATATATCCATAATGATATTGTCATATTATTAATAAAGTTAAAATCTTGTCCAGCGATTTCAATATAACCTGATTTCCCATCGAAAGAATATGCACTTTGTGCGCTCCCAAAACGATCATGCACTGCATACACTCCACCATGCAATGCACCGTTATGTCCGTTCCCTGAGTTATCATTGGGGCTATTATCAAATGGATAATAAGCGACTAGAGATTGCTTGAGAGAAGCTGCTAAACCTCCAAAATACGCACTTGGTTGACCTGAAGGTATCAAACTAGGAGAGCTTGTCGGGGATAAGAACGGCTGACCAGATGGTTCTCCACTCGGTTTTGAAGTCGGATGACTAATCGAAGGTTTAAATGATGGTCGACTGGTTGGATAAAATGTAGGGAGAGTGGATGGTTGAGACGTTGGATGAGAAGTTGGGCGAGATGGCATCGAGCTGGGAGAGCTTGTCGGTTGGAATATATACGAAGCCTTATACACCAGGGAAGAGTACAGGGAGGCGATATAAAGGTTGTTCTTACGATCAATAGCAAGTGATACAGGTGAGGTTATCGCCGCAGATGTGGCGGCTGTCAGGCCTCGTGTTATGCCAATCAGTCCACTCCCAATGATAGTCGCGATGTAATGCAATCCATTTGCAGTCAAATAGATCTGACGGATACGATTAACATCAAACTCAGCAACAAATATATTTCCTCGACGATCACCAATAATGCTCGAAGGATTACGAAAACTTGTCTGGGTGGCAAGACACATCTCGCAATTATCACTACCACCACCAGCAAAAGTTATTATAATATTATTCGTAAGAACTTGACGAATTTTATTATTGCCTGAATCAGCTATATAAATTTGACCTCGTGTATCTGTCCACACTCCGTAGGGAGCAAATAATCGAGCACTTCTTGCAGGTCCCAAATCCCCCGAATCCCCAATCGTTGAGTTTCCTGCAACAACGACTAAACGATTTGATGATGCTATGAGTTTCCACACTAAGTTAGCACCTACATCGCAAATATAAAGATCGTCATTACTATCACCCCATATACCTGCTGTGTGAAAGAAACTAATACTGTTAGGGTCTGAGGTATCATTTAAACCAGTCGAAGTACCACCACCTGCTATTGTGGTTACATTAATAAACTTACTTAGACTTGTCTTTTTCACACGTGACATATCAGTGAAATACAAATTACCCAAAGTATTCCCCCAAATACCATAAGGTGCCTCTAACATTGAACTACTAAAAGGAAGATCTTCACCATTGTAACCACACTGTATCCCACTACTTCCACCTACTCCACCCACAGTACGTACATTTCCATTACTAGCAGTCACTTTACGAATACGACAATTGCCTGAATCAGTAATATAACCATTCAAATTGCTATTTACCCATATTCCTTTTACTCCATACATTTGCGCATTCGATGCTGCACTACCATCACCAGACATGGATAGAAACCCTGTTCCTGCTATCGTTGAAATGATCCAATCCTTGCTTATCTTACGAACTCGATAATTACCTGTATCTCCTAGGTATAGGTTCCCATTACTATCACCATAGATATGCTCACTACCTTTACCAAGAAGAGAATCAGTGCTATTGCCACCATCACCATTAAAACCAGTAACTCCATTTTTACCAGCAACGTTAAATACAATCCCTGATGATTGGACAATCACTCGTATTGCGCTTGCCTGCTGGTCAAGGTAGAATAGATTTCCCTGACTATCCATCCATAAGCTAACAACTTGACCCAATCCTGTACTGCTGGCAGGGAGTGGCGTGCTAGATGGAGTAGAAGAACCTGTACCAGCATAAATTGTGATCGATGCATCTGAAGAAGAAACACGTCGTATAATATGACTATTAATCTCAGAAAAGTAAATATTCCCGTGACTATCACCTGTAATAGCATAAGGACCATTTAAATCACAATCTGTCGCAAGACCTCCAGAAGTTAAACTAACAGTAGATGCATTTCCTGTACCAGCATAAATACTTAATCCACCTGATAATTCAATACGATACACAAGATTCTTCTTGTTGTCAGTAATATACAGCGATCCTTTAGTATCCCCCCATAATCTTGTAGGAGCACTGAGACTTACAGCTGTAGCATTTTGTTCACTATAATGAGGTAAATTACTTCCACCACCAGCGAACAATATCGCTATACCATTGGAAATCTTCAAAACAACTTGAAACTGAATAAAATATAAGTTTCCATTACTATCACCCCATAGATCTAATGGCTGAGATACAAATAGTGAAGTTAATGATACTCTGTCATTAGTACTACTGGGTGTAGAGAAGGAGAAAGCACCACCAGCAAAGGTATTAATATAATGCTGAACATTCATTACCCATATCTTAGGAGAACCTGCAATGTAAATATTTCCAATTGAATCAATCCAAACACAACGAGCATTAATCTCTGCTGTCGTCCCGGTCATGTTCTCTCGAGGAGCTCCGACAGCACCCGTACCAGCATAATTTGTCACATAAAGAGCATAATTATGACCAACACCATCTAATATACTTGATGGTTGAGATGTTGGTTGACGCGTTGGCTGAGAAGTAGGCAGATCAGAGGAACTGGTAGCGGCTACGTCATGGGTCTGTACAACGGATGCTGAAAAGACTTCTTGGGAATGAATCTTTGATAACAAAGAACTTTTAAGAAGCAGCAATCTTTGCTTTCCTTCCTCTTGTTCTGCTTCTCCTTTCTCCCCATTTAAGTTTAATCGCTCCCGATATTCAGTCTCTAACACACTTTCATGAAGAAAGAAGAATTTCTCATGTTCTCCAAATCCTGTGCGTGGTTGTAGTTTGTGGATTGTTGTTGGCTGCTCCGTGAGGTAATACATCGTTTGAGATGAAGGCTGCACCGAAAGAAATGTCATTTTAGAGGAACAGAGACCGTGTAAGGTGTAGAATGTCTCGATTATCCCCGCCTTTTTCGAAATGAATCGAATTTGGCAAGTTTGTTGATTGATGAAGTATAATCCTTCTTTTAGCGCGAATGTCCTGTTATCTGCGTATTCAAGGTAATGAGCACCATATGGACAAGACAATTCATCGTTTTCAGCGAAGGTTTCGATGGTATATTGATGCCTTGTGGTCTGGGAAGAGTTACTATTAACAGTCCCATTGATGGATGACACGAATTTATAGATCTTGTTCGCTTTGCATTCGCTGATGTAGAGATTACCGTCCAGATCACCTGTAATATCGGTAATTTCTTGGAATGGAGCATTTAGAACTTCATACTTTTGCAGTAGCGTTAATTGTTTTATATTTGAACTAACAGCAGCTATTAGCACAGGACCTTCCACTAAGTCATAATAATATAACCGATTTCTCTCACGATTCACTAAATAAATTTTCTGGTGAATTTCAACTTGATAGAAAGAATCGATATCAATATTTGATTGGATGTTGGATGATGTTAGAAAAGCAGTAGTCAAAATAATTTGATGAAAAATGGTGACAAGAAGAAATCTCCGCAAAAATGAGTTCATTAAAATCATTTTGTACACAAAAAAGAATATCGTTGATTTCCTGTCAAAAGTTGAGAAGAATAAATGATAACTAAATATTCTATGCGATCAAATATGTTATTTATGTAAGAGACGAATAATTCATTGGGAAAGAAGATTCTTTTCTATTTCGAATGGAAGAAAATGCACCAAATTTGGGGAAAATGGGTCTTTTTGTATGGGAATTTTATAGATAAGCTCATGAATATGTTTAATGAATATTAAGTGAAATTGAAGGATGTGTTATCATGCAATAAAGAATTAGACTGGATCTACGGATAGTAAACATACTTCTTCAAGGATAAGAGCGAAGAATTATCTCTTCAGCTGCTCAGGTAGGTTGAAAAATATACCTCACAGTCAATATTATACAGTGGACCATTCAAGCAAACCAAAAGAACTGAAAATGAGAAAGACATCTGCAATCGAAAGTAATCGACAATATTAGGTTACAACTTGTGTTAATAAGTGAAGATGAATCAATAAAATAGTAAAAAGTGTGATAAGTATCGACAGAAGTATCACTACTATTACTACTATAGCAATATTCCGCTCATGACCATTGAAAGAAAAAGTAACATCATCATGCTTTTTTCTTCATACTAAATATTCATAGTCCTCTTCTCTCAAACTCGAATTCAACGAAGACAGGTCAGGGCTACTATTTTCATCATTAATAACATCGACATTACTATTGTAATAACGATCATTATGACCAGAGATTAAAGAGATTATTAAATCTTCTTCTTTTTCGTGAACATTCTCATTACCATTACTATAATACTTATTAGGGTAATTGGTATCAACAAGGTTCTTCTTTTTCTGCGGCTCCTGCTTCTCTATATTCTCTTCTTCCCCACTTTCCTCACTCTCATCACTCTCATCACTAAAACTATCATCTTTATGAGAGTCATGAGAAATTGTCTCTTCCTCGCCTATTTTTAGTGGTGGCTCCATTGGAAAGCTGTTGCCAGCAGGAGCTGATCGAGGAGGCACAGAAGGTAGAAACACAGGTGGAGACAATACACGAGGAAGAGTCTTTCTCTTATTTTCCCCTCCTTCCACGCTCTTCACTTTTGATTTGAACAATCTCCCACGAGTAGATATGACACAAGCCAGAATTGGGAAGGCCAGGAGAGCTATCACAGCGGATAAAATATTCGATGACGTCAACATTCCAACCACACTCCTCAAACCTGTTGCACTACTATCAGACGAGGAAGAAGTAGTTGAAGAGGATCCCGATGATGGATATAAAATACTCGTTGAGTTGATGTCATAGCTCGTATGTGAGGACAGGATGATGCTGACGTTCTGAGGTTGTAATGAGAAGGTGAGAGGCGCAGTATAATAGGACAAGGAGGTGGTACTATACGACCAACGCGATAGATCTAACACATCACCTTTCACATCATCAAAGTCTTTGATCACGATCCTCACTCCATCTGAAGTAGAAGGAGAGATGATGTAGTGCTTCGCTCCTTTATTTCCTATGATTGTCACTGCTGACGATGCTTCTATTAAGTAGGTCTCTTGACCGTTACTGCCTCGTACTACCTCCTCTTCACTTGTCACTGTCACCGTGCGACCTAGAGATGATTGACCTAAAGATGGCGCTGATGTAGGCTGCGAGGTGGGTTGTGGACTTTGACTCGGCACCCTGGTGGGCGGGCGACGGACCGTGGGTGACATGCTTGGAGCAAGGCTCGGAGAGAGCGTGGACGTCGGTCTGAGGGAAGGGAGTGGTGAGGGAGAGGAGGTAGTGGATACTGATGGTCGGATGGTTGGGTTGAAGGTTGGATTGCGAGTAGGTCGAGGAGATCGTGCAATGGTAGGCTTCGATGAGGTTGTGTTATTTTGAGGTAAGGGAGAGTCATATGAGGATGGTTCGGTGGATGGTCGGTCAGTCGGCATCTCCGAAGGAGTAATAGGAGGTGCTGTCGTAGCACTATGTGTAGGTTGAGAGCTAGGTAGCAGAGTGGGTGGGTTTGACGTCAGAGTACTTGGAGGAATGACAAGATATGAACCCGACTTGCCGGACTGCCATGACAGATAATTCACGATCATCACGTCACTGTAGCCGTCTTTATTGACATCACCAACACCCATCACTACGATCCCTCCACCCACTACCACACTACCTAGCTTTGAGACAGAAGAAGCGGAAGAAGAAGGAGTCGTGCTGAGGTTGTTGAGGTAAAGGCTGGTCAGCATGTGTGAATTGACTCTACCGTAGAGAAGGAAGGAGATCTGCTGTGAATAACCTTGATTGAAAGGAGTACAACCAATAATGATGTCTTTTATCCCATCTCCATTGACGTCCCCAGCACTTGAAAGAGAAAGACCAGCGAAGGAATAGGTCGGAGAATAGATCGCCGTCACATTATATCCCCCAACACCTGTCACTCCATTCACCACTAATGTCAGAGATGTGGAAGTGGTTACTTTCTGACCATAAATTATATAAAGAATATTTGCACCACTTGTCCCTAATGCTGTAACTATCACATCATCATATCCATCTCGATTGAAGTCACCCACACCTGCCACAGCGACGCCAAATAATACTATACTCGAATCTGACTTAGTCGATAATGTGATACCTCGAATACCACCCGCTTTCAGGTAATTCTCAAGACTGTATGACGTGGCATTCACCGCTGAAGTCCCAAAGAGAATATAACTCTTGCTAGAGTAGATCGCGCTTATTATAACATCCTCTACTCCATCTGCATTAAAGTCACCAGCTGAAGAGATCGCCCAACCTAAACCTGATGAATCACCACTACTACCAATCAGTTGAAAGCCATCTGTGACATTTACCCATCCTCCTTGACTTCCTCCACTATTCTGACGTTGACGTGAACTAAAGACAATATATGCATAAGATTCCGTATATTCTCCTAACCAGAACTCTGACAAACGATCACCATTGAAGTCTCCCGCGAAAGCTATCGTTCGACTGCTCGCTGTATCTACCGTTATCCCACCATCTTCTGTTGGAAGACTTGTATATGCTGGGTAAGGATAGAGACTGAGGTCGATGTAAGATGGTAGGGAAGGTGAGCCGAGCAGGAGGTAGCTTGAACCCTGTAGTGTGGATTTGCCGACATAGACATTTCGATAGGCCGACCCGCTTTTCGCTGTTCCGAAAAGGAAGTTCACCTGTCTAAGTCGACCACTACTGAGCACTGTTGAGGGAGTGTCTGAGGAGAGAATGATCGAGATCGAAGGCATAGTGGGGGCTTGTGTCACTGTGGGTGCTTTAGTGTGTAGGGTTGGGTAAGATGTGGGTGAGGAGGTAGGATGAGCGAGTGGTTGACATGTTGGTTGAGAGATAGGTTGTCTTGTAGGTTGTGATGAAGGTTGTCTGGTAGGTTGTGAGGAGGGTTGAGAGGATGGTTGACTAGTTGGTCGAGAGATAGGCTGTCTTGTATGTTCGGAAGAAGGTTGATACGGTTGGCAGTAGGTCTGTAATGAAGGTTGTACTGTTGGTTGAGTGCTTGGTTGTGAGGTAGGTGGCGAGGGTGGGGATTCTGTTGGACTCGCACTATCTTGCAGGGTCGATGGTTGGGAGGTTGGAAAAGAAGTGGCTAGAGCGGTAATACATGACGATGATGGGGTAGGAGGTACAGTAGTTGGCTCTGACGTTGGTTGAGAAGAAGGGAAATTCGATGGGTTTGACGATGATTGGGTTGTAGGCGAAGAAGTTGGCTCTGACATCGGTGAGGAGGATGGGAAGGCGGAAGGTTGCTGCGAAGATGGTTGAATAGGAGGCAGTGTGGAAGTTGTTTGGGTTATAGGTTGTAATGAAGGCTGTGACGAAGGAAATGAGGAGAGATTCGGTTGGGTAGAGGGACTCAAAGAAGGTTCGTTCGACGGCTTAGTAGATGGTTGAGCGGTTGGATACCCTGTCGGTAGAGTGGAAGACCGACTCGAGGGATGAGAGGTCGGCTGATTGGATGGTTGGGCAGACGGTTCTCGGGTAGGTTGAGCAAATGGTTGAGCGGTTGGATGAGAGGAAGGAGAGGAAAACGGTTGGTTGGTCGGTTGTGCGGAAGGTGTTGCGGTCGGTTGGGTAGAGGGACTCAAAGAAGGTTCGTTCGACGGCTTAGTAGATGGTTGAGCGGTTGGATACCCTGTCGGTAGAGTGGAAGACCGACTCGAGGGATGAGAGGTCGGCTGATTGGATGGTTGGGCAGACGGTTCTCGGGTAGGTTGAGCAAATGGTTGAGCGGTTGGATGAGAGGAAGGAGAGGAAAACGGTTGGTTGGTCGGTTGTGCGGAAGGTGTTGCGGTCGGTTGGGTAGAGGGACTCAAAGAAGGTTCGTTCGACGGCTTAGTAGATGGTTGAGCGGTTGGATACCCTGTCGGTAGAGTGGAAGACCGACTCGAGGGATGAGAGGTCGGCTGATTGGATGGTTGGGCAGACGGTTCTCGGGTAGGTTGAGCAAATGGTTGAGCGGTTGGATGAGAGGAAGGAGAGGAAAACGGTTGGTTGGTCGGTTGTGCGGAAGGTGTTGCGGTCGGTTGGGTAGAGGGACTCAAAGAAGGTTCGTTCGACGGCTTAGTAGATGGTTGAGCGGTTGGATACCCTGTCGGTAGAGTGGAAGACCGACTCGAGGGATGAGAGGTCGGCTGATTGGATGGTTGGGCAGACGGTTCTCGGGTAGGTTGAGCAAATGGTTGAGCGGTTGGATGAGAGGAAGGAGAGGAAAACGGTTGGTTGGTCGGTTGTGCGGAAGGTGTTGCGGTCGGTTGGGTAGAGGGACTCAAAGAAGGTTCGTTCGACGGCTTAGTAGATGGTTGAGCGGTTGGATACCCTGTCGGTAGAGTGGAAGACCGACTCGAGGGATGAGAGGTTGGATGGCTGACCGGCTGTTTTGAAGGTTGTCCGCTAGGCTGATTAGAGGGCTGCGACGTAGGGTCACGAGAGGGTCGGCTACTCGGTTGACCCGAAGGTACATAGGTTGGGGAAGCTGTTGGAGGTGTAGTTGGAAGTGTTCCTGAGTTAAACAATTCTAATACTTGAGATGAAGTTAAAACAGCATCATATAATTGAAATCTTCCTACTAACATTGTACAATAAGGACCAACACCACTTGATGTTGCACCAAAGTAATTTTGATTACGAAGGAGTACTCGAGGATAATACCCTGCTCCTGTAGAAGAATATTGAGTGCCGTTTAGATAGATAACATGCGTTGAGGTTTGTGATGATGATGTGGATACATAAGTCATCGTCCATACAATAAAACACCATGCACCTTGATTACAAACACTTGATGGTGTAGTAATAGTACTTGTAAATGCAGATGTAGATTGGGTTACAATTGCACCAGTATCGATTTTATAAATAATTTGATAGGAACCTGAACTACTAAAATCAAATACTCGAGTATCTGATGCACAACCATTACAACGATACCAAAAGGCAAATGAAATACCTGTATCAGGAATGGAAAAGCTGTCTAACATCACATATTGCGAGGAAGTTGAGACTAATGTGAGCGCTGACGTATATCCTATTTTCCAAGCAAGATTTACACATGTGGCTACTGGACTACCGCTCAAGGTTCCAGAGATTGATGAAAGTGTACCATGATTTGATACTTTAGCAGGACTGCCACTGACATCTGACGGAGCAAAAGCGAAATCAAGTAAAAGGGAGAAATATTGTAATCGTCGTCGAGATGCTAAGAAAGATAACGAGGAATAAGTCAGGTCAGAGGAATTGGAAGAGTCTAGGTCAGGAGTAGGAGCAAGGGAAGGCGGTAAGGAAACTTCGTCGGAGTGAATCTTTGTTAATAAAGAACTTTTCACAAAGAGTAATCCTCTTTGGTCTTCTCCTTCTTCCCCATTCCAGTTTAATCGCTCTCGATATTCAGTCTCCAATATACTTTCATGAAGAAAGAAGTCTTTCTCATTTTCAGGTCCTATGAGTGGTTGCAGTATGTGGATTGTGGTTTGAGGCTCTGTGAGGTAATACATCGTCAGAGATGAAGGATGCACCGAAAGAAATGTCATCTTAGAGGAGCAGAGACCGTGCAAGGTGTAGAATATCTCGATTATCCCAGTATTCTTCGAAATGAGTCGAATCTGGCAAGTGTGCTGATTGATGAAGTATAATCCTTCTTTTAGTGTTGATCCCTTGTTTTCAGGATGTTCAAGGTAATGCAAACCATATGGGCACGAAAGTTCACTTGATTGAGGTGCCAGGAGACTCGTTCCTTTATTTTCAGCGAAGATTTCGATGGTATATTGAGGCTTTGTGGTTAGAGATGAGTAAACTGTGCCATTAAAAGACGGCACTAATTTATAGATTTTGTTCGCTTTACATTCGCTGATGTAGAGATTACCGTCCAGATCACCTGTAACATCGGTAATTTCTTGGAATGGAGCATTTAGAACTTCATACTTTTGCAATAGCGTTAATTGTTTTATATTTGAACTGGCAGCAGCGATAAGCACAGGACCTTCCACTTTGTCATAATAATATAACCGATTCCTCTCAAGATTAATTAAATAAATTTTCTGGTAAATTTCAACTTGATAGAAAGAATTACTTTCAAAAAACATATTATTCGATTGATCATTCGATGTTATAAAAGCGGTCAAAAAGTAAAATTGTAAATAAAGAGTAATATAAATGAGAATAAACAAATCAAATCTCCAGACCGAGTTCATTAGAATCATTTAGCTCACAGAAAAAAAAAACTCGTTTCAAATCCTCCTTTATAAAGTTCAGAGAAAGAAATTGTAAGCAATATTTTCTCAACTGCAAATCATCATCATCACCAACTAGTTCTAGACTCTAGACTATCAAGATTCGTTTTTGGATTTGTGCACTCTACGATAACTGTGTTTTTCACAGATCAATTTTAGGGCAGAATGAAAGAGAGTGATTATCGACACCGATACTCAAATGAGGGATAACCCAAACAAGGTGACCCATGCCGAGTACCCTTCCGTCTGCTTGAAAGGTATAGTGCGCATCGTAGAATCATCTTGTTATATTTATTTGTCAGGAGATCGCAAGTATTTCATCGAACAAACCATATTAAAATGAAACAATCAGATGCATGAGATAGACATACGTAATAGGTAATAACAAAGATGCAAAGTGAGTAAAAGAGAACAAAGTTAGCAAAAACCAATCAATGAGTAGGAAAGAACAACACTACTCCAATGAACCTCTTCTACTTTCCGTTTAATCTATTCTTATAGTTGTTTTTCTCCTATGATCTTCTCGTCCTCATAAATTTAAATCTGAAATCTGAAACAAATCAAAAACAAAGAAAATTTGAAGAAATGCCCTTATTCTTCATTCCTCCTTTTTTGCATCCTCGTCTCTCGTTGTTGTTTGTACACGATATTTTC
>VKHI01000779.1:0-13442 GCA_015145745.1 Poterioochromonas sp. DS
AGTGATGGCGCCGGGCCAAGGGTTTGGCGGATTTGACCGCGATGCCCCGCGCCACAGCCACCTCTTCGTATGTCATCCATGTGCTAGGCATGTCGGTCCTCCTGTCGGGCTCACAGAGAGGCCTACATGTGGGCCCCCTTCTGGGGCGTTAACGGAGGGTTTCGGCGCGGGGGCTGGTGGCAGCTCACGACCCAAGGCGACCACTCGCGAAGTTCCGTTGTTGAACCGCAACCCACGGGATAAGTTCACGACTTCCAAGACCGATAGTCTAGCGGGAGGCTGGCAGATATGGGAACGGCGTTCCGTTATGGGTTGATTACTATCGCTCTTTTGATTTTGTTGCCGACAGCAGCCGTGTTCGGCAAGCATTTCGGCACCAAGGTGAAGGGCGGGTTGTTGCTTGGAGCCATCCTACTGGGATTTGGTGCTGTCGTGGACCCCCCGCAAAAACATGCGATCGAGGCTGCTGAACCGCGAAAGGAAACGCCCGAAAACGACGAAACGCCGCTCGACTAAACTCACGTCTGCGGCTCAATCCCCGAAAGGCTACGTACGGCGTCCGCTCGCCACCCATCCGGGAAGTTCAGGACGTCCGCTTCATAATTGGACGTCCGCCGTCATCTCAATGGCAGCGTACCGGCGCGGTGCCGGGGTCCGGACCCGACATCTGTCGGGCATTGATATGATTGCAGCGAGATGGTGATCGCTACGTATTGCCCCCTCTGTCTATCTTCGACCGCTGGTTCTCGCTAAACTTTATAGATGGAGAATATCACGTTCTGGGCGGCGGTGCGTACAACCTTCACGCGTTCGGCCGCCTTTCTGACCGCCCTGCCGATACTCGGACTGGTGATCGTCGCAGTGGAAGGCTTCCAACACGTCGTGGAGAGCCTGGATGGAATGTATGCAAGCCGCGCGGGGATGGTCTCTGCTGGCAGTGATCCGCACCGGCTCATAGCCGGAACGCTGAAAGTATTCTGGCTTCTCCTTGTCGGTTTTTGGGTGATACGCTTCGTCGCAAGTGGGTCAGCCCGCGTAGCGACTAGACCCAGCCAAACGGCCATTCGGCGTTTCGCCGTCGTATTGCTCATCATGGCGGTTTTCTCGCTGATGGCCATTTGGCCACCCGCACTGTTCGCGCCCGGCAGCCAGGAGCATAGACAAGCTGTTATTGCTGCAGGCCTTGCTCAACTCGTCACCTTCCCGTTGGGGATTGCCTTAACCCCTTGGCTCGTTGGAGCCGCACTCGCCGACCGCCGAGCGGGCCCCGGTTTCGCAATTCGTCGGGCGTGGGGCTCGATCTGGTGGGCGCTGGGGGTGAACCTTGTCGTTGTCCTGCCCTTGATGGTTCCCCACTACGTTTTGAGCTTCTTGGCCGTCGGTAAGCCGGCGCCCGTAGCTGGGCTGATCCTGGCGATTGACGCTCTGCTGGTTGGCTACCTCGGTGTGGTGATCGGAGCGGTGAATGTGCCCGTTGCGGCTCGCATGGCTCAGCGGGCCGGCGAGCGACTGGAAGTCGATCCAGCGTAACAGCGACTTGTTTTGCCTATGGCGCGACTGGCAAAACCTAGGGGGATAATCCACCCACAGCACGCCTTGGGAGAGTCTGCTTTGCGGCTCGGCTCGGCGTTGGCTGGGGCCAGTATTCGCGGGCCTGGTGCGGCTTTCCGGAGGCTGTTTCGTGCGAGGTTAGACTGTCTAAAATTGCGGTCGCCGGATTCTGGGCTTCAAAGACTTCCGAACACTCTGAATTTGCTCAAATAAATTGCCGATAATGAACATTGTCGGCAGTTGGGGCGGCGCCGGGTGGATCATATTCCCACGTGTAATTTTGAGTTCAGTGACCTGAAACTGATGCTACTGATTGTCCAAGAGCCGAAATCCCTGCGCATAACGCAGCATATTTGTTCCATTTATTCGAAAACGCCCCCGCCTCAATATCAGATAACGCGTCCCATTTCCCAGCACGATCAGCGGGCCGTTTATAGCTAGCCGACTTAAACCAAAAAATCGCTGCCGCAAATGCGAACAAACAGCTAAAAGCGTTTGCTATAATGTTTACGGCCAATTTGAAATAACCTCAATTTTGATGCGCAAAATAAATTAAATCACCAACATGTAAAAATATACTATTTTTGTTTGCATTCTATTGTATCGTCCGTCTTATGGCAACTTACCCTGCCGCTGACGTTTTTCTCGTAGGGATTTGGCATAGACACTTTTCCCGCTTCTCGCTCGTATTCCATACTCCAAACGCGAGCCCAATATTCCCTTTCGGGAGCGGAGAGACTTTCGCTTTGACTTTTGTCCCACGCCTCTTGAAGCAAAGAAAGTTTTTCTGATTTTGAACTCGACAGCCGAAAGCGATTTTGCCAAATATCCACATCACTCATTGTTGGAATGTATTTAATTACACTATCAATCCTTTCGACATTCATACCCCATAAGCTTTTCCAATCCCAAAAATCTGAATTATAATTGAATTTTCCAGATTTATCGATCATCATAGATGTGTAATGTGAATATTCGGAATATGCTTCTTGCCTAAGATTTTTTGCAGCTTGCAAAATCCCATTCAACTCTTGAATGTTTTTGGCGTTTTCCTCGTCTCTGTTAAGCCCAATAAACGCCAATTCCCACTTAATATGTTTGTACTCGAATAGCCATTTGGCGCGATCACTGGATTTTTTAGACTTATCTAAACTTTTTAGCCTTGCCTCATTTAGTATTTCATTGATTTGAGACTTGGAAAGATTTCTGATATGGTAATTATCTTCTGGGTCGAGAATTTTCTCTTCCCATTTTTCTTGAGCTGTAGCTGTCTTTTTATAATCGAATATTAAATCATCAGCCGGGCTTTTTTGCTGCTGCGCTAATGATACTCCACTAATGATACAAGAAATCGGGACAGACAAGATGGCCGCCAACCAATTATTAGCTGTCGCTTTAATCATGATAAAATTTCTCCGCAGCCAACTAAATAACAAAAACCGCCGCTTAGCTTTCAGTGAAGATATTAATACTCGTTGATTGTCGATCTGATCATCGTATTTGGCAAGAACGGTCGCTAGTCAATTCACCCAACGGACGTAACGTCTGAAGTGGCCCAAAAGGTCTGACAGTGTCAGGCCAGAAAGCCGCCATTCGCGCAGGTGATCGATTGGCTTCCGGGTAAGCGCTGGGGCCAATCTTATCTCTGCGGCGGGCGGGTGATTATCACCACACCCAACCCCCTTGTGGCGGGTTTCTGTTCCTCTCCGCCGCTGGGTCCAGGACGGCTGCGAGCGCCTCGCCCTCTGGGTGTGACCCGGTCCAGAAATCCCATCTTTCCCGACTCAGCAAATCACCCCAGCCTCGCCGTTTGCGGTGCGGAGAGTTGCGCCGGTTCGTCGTGCTTTGGATTTTGCTCTTTTGGCGGAGAGCTAAGGCCCAGAAACGACGAAAGCCCAGCTTGGCGGCTGGGCTTGTCTAAATTCTTGGGGCCTTGGAGGGCCGGGAGAGGCAACCCGAAACTCCCTCGATTTCCCAAGATCGTCAACTCAAAAACTGAGGTTTTTGAGAGCGGGGGCGCTTGGCCCTTTGACAGCCTCCGCCAGGACGGGCCGACCCAGCCTCAAGGGACGGCCATGGAGCCTCAATTCGCCTACGACTATGAATCTTGCCCGAGAGACCCAATTCGCCGCCACAGCCGCCCCCTGGGGCGCTGTGAGGGCATATTCTGGCGGCCTTTCGATCCGAAGGACACCGGACGCTTTCTGACGGCGGCTGAGCGGTACGACCGCGCCGGTCGCAAGAAGGGCGAGCGCAGCGGCCCGTTAGGGAGCGTGGCGCTGGAAGTGCTGCGCGAGCTGATCCGCATGGTCGATTACCGGACTGGCCGACTCGAGCCTGCGCTGACCACGATCATGCGCCGTGTGAAGCGATCGAAGGACGCGGTCGTGCGAGCGCTGGCCAATTTGAAGAAGCACGGCTTCCTGGACTGGATGCGCCGCTGGGAGCCCACAGGGGACACACAAGGCGGCCCCCCGGTGAAGCAGGCGACGAACGCCTATCGCCTCTTCCTGCCGCCAGCAGCGGTAGCGCTTCTGGGACGTCTGGCCAGCCCTGCGCCTCTGCCGGAGGACATCGAGCACGCTGAGGCCGCCCAGAAGGCTGCTGTGGTGGCCATGGTGGACGGCTTGCCTTTGTATGAGCAGCCGGCGGCGGCTGGTGCGACCGGCCCACTGGCTGCGGCGCTCAGTCGTTTAGGGCGTGGCTTGATGCGCAGGGAGTGTGAGTCTGCCGAGCGGTCTGAATCCGGTTCTAGTGGTTAGTAAGAGGAAGGATGCGGCGCGGCCCTTGGCCGCAAGTCGTTCTTGAAAGGGTTTCGGCGCAAAATGCGCGCCGAAAAAGGGGCTCTCCGGGAAGAGAGGGTCGGTTTAGGGGGCGGCCAGCCCCGACGCCAGGCGGCGGTTGAACCGATGATGGGGAAGCCGTGCGTTGGGGACCGCTAACAAGGGAAGCCCGCCAAAAAAGAGCATGGACATTACGCACAGCTGCGTTACGGAGGAGATCTCGTAAAATATTGTTTTTGTTAATCTATCGTCGCTCAATGAGCGCTAGCCAGCAGCTTGCGGACTAAGCTGCTGGCTATTTTCCCTGTATTATCAATGCGGTACGGATTTGCTCCCGGTCCATATTTTTCGGCGCCCGTGGGGGCGGTGAACAGCGGTCGCATTCGGTTTTGTTGCTGGCGGCCTCTGAACCGGCGCTGGGGATCGCTAAGGGCATCGCCCTTGGCTCATGCTGGCAAGCATGACGGACTGGGGTCGAGTGGGCCCAGTCCCATCATAGCTGCCAGAACGGCCACTTTTTGGAACAATTATAGAACGGACGCGCTGGCTCTCTTTGATTGGGCTCGAACCTTGTCAACGACACGGCTGATGGTGGCGCGGTGAACACCGAACAAGCGAGCCAGGTCGGAGGGTGTTTTTCCGGCTTCGAGCATGGCGTGGATCGTCGCCTTTTGCTCAGACGTGAACTTTGATCGTCGGCCGCCTCCGCGTCCTTGAGCACGCGCGGCCCTCAGGCCCGATTGAGTGCGCTCTCGCATCATCGCTCGCTCAAATTCCGCAAACGATCCAAGCATTTGCATCATCATTCGCCCAGCTGGCCCGCTCGTATCGATCGCCTCGGTCACGGATCGAAAGAGGGCTTTTTGCTGATCGATCTTTTCGAGAATCAGCAAGAGATCCTTCAGTGAACGCGACAGTCGATCAAGCTTCCAGACCACAACAACGTCGCCTTCGCGGAGCTGATCTAGCATGCGATGAAGTTCAGGCCGCGCCCAACGACCGCCAGAAGCGGCCTCCTCGAAGATGCGCGCACAGCCAGCGGCCTGAAGAGCGCTGACCTGGGCCGTCGTATCCTGATCGTCAGCCTTTGATACCCGCGCATAGCCGATCAACATTGCACTAACCTGTTGCCATTGAAATTGATTACGCAACAATATTTCGCGCGCCGCAATGCCTTGTCAATCGGCACCGCTGCCCGTGTTGCGCAGACGAACGTTTGCGCACGCCAGTTGAAGTTCATTTCCCCCCTCGCTCAGGCGGCTAATTTCTGATCAAAATCGATCCGCTCTTCGAGATCGACAGCAAATTGGCCGTAAGGGTTGACGTGAGGGTAGACGAGCGGCGTCAGGCCTCGCCAATCTTCCGGCGTCATGCGGGCGCCCCAATCCGGCTCGCTCAAAATCTTCTGCAGCATCAGAGTGTTGATATAGACGAGGCTGTTTTGCAGCAGGTGAAGCGCCAAGACCGAGAGCTCCTGGTCCTCCAAACGGTTGGTCGATATCTCCCCGCCCTTGCCAAAGAAGATGAACCCGTTGGCGCTGTTCCAGTTTTCAACAATGTTGAGACCAGCATTAATCTCGCGCCGGAAGGCCTCTTCGTCCAGATAGCGACACAGGAAGATCGTCTTGATAACTTTTCCGAGCTCCGCCAGGGCTGAGTAGGTCGGGTGCCGGACGCTTGATGCGGCGAACCGCCGCAAAATAGCCTCCGGCTCAGCCGTTTTGTGGCGCAAGGCCGCCGTGAACTTGATCATTTCATCATACTGTCGCTCGATCAGATCCCAATTGATCGCGCGTGTCAGGATCGGCTCGAGATGGGCAAGCTCTGACTTACAATCGAGGTCTGGCAGATAAAGCTTCTGCCGGGCGATCGCCTTTAGGCGCGGCGCCAGTATGAACCCCAGGAGCCTGCAAAAAGCGAAGGCGACCTCGCTTTGGCCGTGGCTGTCGACATATTGGTGTTGGATCTCAGCGTCTGTGCAATGCCGCAGTACGCCTTCGATCATTGCCGCCGCCTCTGAGGACGAACAGCGTTTCAGCTGAGAATGTATGCACGCGGCGCGGCGCTCGACATGCCAATAGATCATTACGCCGCGACCGCCATAGCGGGCGTGCCACTCGGTCATCAGGTTTTGATCCCACGCCCCAAACTTCTTGGAATCCGACGCGCACGACGCTGTACTTTCGCCCCAGATGGTAGGCTCACGAACAGCCAATATCGCATTGGTCACCGTCGATATGGCGCCCTTCAAGCTTTCCTTGTGCAGAAAACGGCGGCGAACATGCAAAAGCTCCGCGTAGGTCACATCGGTTTGGCCGTTGCAAACTCGCTTCAGGCCAGCGTTCGTGCCAAGACCGTAGAGGCAAAGAAGGAGCCTGCGCTGCAGCACATCCGGCGCCAGGACCACCCGATCCCCTGAGGTTTCAAAGGCGTCGAGCAGCCCAGTCTGGAGTGCGGCTTCCTTTTGAATGTCCAAAAGCCCGGTCCCCGACCATCGCCGCTCAAGTTCGCTCTTCAGCGCTTCGAGATTGGGAGGCGGGGTCACCGGCGTCAGCGGTGACAGCGACAGAGGGTGTCGTCCTTTCGCTGATAACCGCACGTGCGGGTTGGTGGGCATGGCCTTATTCAAACGATCAAGGGCGTCTCGGAGCTCCTTGCGCAGCCCATCCACAAACGCGCTCGCGTCTTCAGTCTGGCCGAGTTCACGATAGTAATCGGCGCGGCGAGCCTCGAAGTCCTGCGGAAGATCGAGGTCCGGATTGCGATAGCGATCCGCCCCCACCACCCAAATTTCCTTTGAACGAAGACGATCTCTGAGCGCGCGCAAAACATAAAGCTCATAGTCGATCCGGTTCATCCGCCAACCGCCGTCCTCATCAACCTCTTTGATCAGATCGCGCCATTTGGGAGGAAGGATTTCATCAACCGGAATCTCGTCCGTCTCTTTGATGACCCGGCGAGGATTGGGCGCAGCAAGGATCGTCTTCAACCAAGCAAGCGCGTCCAGAACAGGCTGGTGCGCCGCATTGTTTGATCGAAACTCTAGGCTTTCCAACAGCTTTGGCAGCATCCGCCGATAGTGATTGCCGTATGAGCTGCGAAGAACCTTGTGCACTTGAGCATGAAAGGCGCCAGCGCTCGTATATTCCTGAATGACGGCCGCCAACTTCTCCGGATTGACGATCGGGAACACAACCTCCCGAACCGTCTTATCGGGCGCCTCAACAGAGGCCTCTGCGATGAGATAAAGAAGCCGCTCTTTACCTTGGACCTTCATGACCTCTTTCGAGACGCGCGTAACCACCCGACGCTCCGCTTTGGTTGTCATTTTATGGATCGTCTCGATCAGCAAATCGACCAGCTGATCGGTGATGGTCTGTTCGCGGCAAACGAGGAAGACCGCATACAATCCCATTTTTCGCACTGTTGGGTGACGGTTCATTTCCCAGGCCGCCTCTTGCGAAACGCGACGGTGAATGCGTTCTCGAAAGGCGCCGCCGACCGATGCGATGGCGTCGTGAGGCAGTTTCAAGCCCCGAATAGCGTTTAGACGTTCCGCAGCATTGAGAAGGTTTTCCAGACTGACGGCTCCGGAATCGGCTTTCAGGCCATGAAAACCCCGGACCTCGTCTGGAATATCAAGAGACGCCTGCAACGCCGTTGTAGCGTCCTGGTTCAGCGCCCCGAACAGTCGCAAAAAGAAGGCGTCTTCGAAGCGATGGCGCGCCGCGCGCGCCAGCCGATCGATCTTGTCCGCAGTCGGGCTCTTCAGCGCCCGATCTCGACACCAGGCATAGACTTGGGCCGTCATCGCCGGGAGGCCTTCTCCGACGGGGCAGACCTTGCCCTCCAGCCATGCCGACAACTCCGCCACATCCGACGGCGTCATTTTGCGCACGCCCAAGTAGGCTCTGATGTCCTCCCGATGACGTCTTCCGGTGCGCTTTGGCCAATCAATCGCCAGAAAATCCGCCGTATTGGCGCCGATCTGCTGGGCGACAAATTCTACGGCGGCGTCTGGAACGTCCCGCAGGTTTTCTACGAACCGTCCGCGCCAAACATAGAACTTGAGTTGAACCGCGTATCCCAACCGCAGTCGCGCTGGCTTGCGCATAATCCAGTCGATTTCCACTTGGGCAAGGGTCCAGACCTGCCAAAGATCGGATTGGTCCCAGTCTGACGCCATCGTCGGCTCCCGCAAATTGCCCAGGTCATCATGCCGAATTATTCGCAACAATCAAGCGCGCACAATGCCCGCATCAGCGTTCACAAATGTTCCAAAAAGTGGCCGTTCTGGCAGCTATGATGGGACTGGGCCGAGTGGGTGTAGCCCACACGACCGGTATATGCGCCTTTGTCCTCAATCTGCCCTTCGAACCCAAATCGGCAAGCCCCGAAACCGAGGCCAGGTGGGCTCAGGGCCAAGCTCCAAGCCCTGGGCGGTTGGAACGGTGCAAAGGGATCTCTGACCTTGAGCCTCGTCCAAATCACGAAACGACAAAAGTTGTGAGTGCGCGTTTATACGTTGACTGTCGTCAACGTCGCTTGAGGGGGAGTTAGACGCCAGAATAGGCCACCAAGCCGAGTGGCGTTGCCTACGGGGAAACGACTGCCAGCACGGCCTTGGCCCCTACAGCGTTCATCGCCTCAAGGACTGTGTCGATTTTCACGCCCGTCGTTCCATCAATTAGACGACGCACTGCCCCTTCAGATTTTCCAATCCGGTCGGCCAGCGCCACGTTCGTCATTCGCTGAGCGCGCATCGCCATGAACAGAACCGCACGGGACGCGGTTACAGGGGCAACGATAATCAAGTCCTCGCCCGGCCCCGCATCGCGAGGGAGAGGGATGTTTTGGCCCACGGCCATATAGCCGAGGATGGCCTCTTCAAGCGCGTCCGCAGCGTTGTGCAACGCCTCTTCCCGGGTCGCACCAGAGGTCAGGGCTTCTGGGACGTCGCTGAAGGTCACAACAAATTCGCCTTCACCATCGTCCGTGATGCGCGCCGGAAAAGCCCAGGTCTGCATAATCAGAACTCCCCTTTAGGAATGCCGAGCTGATTCAGCATTGCGTTCAGCAGCCCGGTTCCGATCTCGCTTGTTTTCACAGTCGTCCACTTTTCGCCCACCCTGACGACCTGGTGGCCGCCCTTGCCGCGTGACGCTTCCACCGAGAACGGTTGCCCGTTCGCGTTGGCCCACTTCCTCGCGGCTCGAATGAACTGCTTACCATTCATGCCCTAATATCGTAGCAATGACTACGATTTACAAACGGTTTCGAAGCGCCCCGCGCCCGATTGAGGGTGAAAGGCTGGTCTCGTCTCCCGGCCTTGAGATCCGCACCGCCCGCACGGCCTGGTCAGATGCTTGGCCAGTTCCCGCACTCACAGTTGACTGTCGTCAACGTCGCTTGAGGGGTAAACAAGGCCCATGGCCACGCCGCTCGCATTGCTGGGTACTGGGGATCTCGCAACCCGCTGGGGCTACTCCCGCCAAGGGGTGCACAAGCTCGCCGCCGGTCCAGATTTTCCGGCGCCCGTGGGGGCAGTGAACGGCGGTCGCATTCGGGTCTGGTTGCTCGCGGACATCGAGGCCTATGAGCAGGGCCGTCCCGAGCTGGGCGACCAGGCCGCCAAGCAGAGCAAACAGCGGGGCTACTACCTGGCCAGGCTCAATGGCGCGCAGTCTTAGGCGCGGAATATGTAAGCCAGACAGCGGCCCGTTACACCATTATGGTGCAGCTTGACTTTACACCATAGTGGTGTCATTTGGTGGCATGACGGAAAAGCGGAAGCCCACCTACGATCTTGAGGGGTTCAAAGCCGCGTTCGCGAGCGTTGACCGCCTGAACGTCACGGGTGTCGCCTTACGCAACGCCGCCGAGTTGGGGTTTGGTCGAGGTGAAATCGTCGCCACGATCCAGACCATGCAGCGCAGCCATTTCTACAAGTCGATGACTGCCTATGCAGACCATCGGCTTTGGCAGGATGTGTACCACGTCCCCTCACCCGTCGGCGTGCTGTACGTGAAATTCACTGCGGATGTCGTCACCGAGTTTTTGCTGCTGTCGTTTAAGGAGAAGGACAATGGTTGATAGCCCCGTCTGTCCCGAAACCGGGGCGCCCATGCGCCGCGACGTGCGGGCGATGTCCCTCAATTACAAAGGCCAGTCGATCACCTTCGACATGCCGGGATGGTATTGTGACGCCTCTGACCAGAGCATTCACACCGGTGAGGACATGAAGGTGTCTGACCGGATGTTGAATCGCCTCAAGGCTCGCAGCGAAGGCTTGATTGAGCCCGAAGACATCCGCCGTGTTCGCAAGAAGCTGGGCCTGAGCCAGGCCGCCGCTGGCGAACTGATCGGCGGCGGCCCGCGCGCCTTTCAGAAGTACGAGGCCGGTGACCTTTTGCCGAGTAGGGCGATCAGCAGTGCGCTCGCGCTTCTCGACAACGATCCGAAGGCCCTACGGGTGCTTGAGGCCCGGTATCCTTCAGCCGTGGGGCGTCAGGCCCTGCATCCTGCAGTATGACGAGGGGCAGAATTACCGATGCTTATGCACACGTGAACCTGTTCACATGTGAGTGTGTGCGCGTGTTCACCGCTCGCCGAAGGGGTGCTTCCCATACTTGCGCATAAGGTCGTCGAAAGCTTCACCCATCAGCGCTTGAAGATTGGTTCCATGCTCTAGCGCCAGCATGTGGAGCCCCCTGCTGACCTCAGGGGAGAAATATCCGCTGACGGCCTTTTTGCCCTGTCGCCCTCCGACCTTAGATCCGGCGGCATTCTCAGGCTGCGCGAACGTCTCTAAAGCTGACTTAGCCTGGGTCACGCGCGCCGTTCTCATTCCTGCGAATTTGCTCATGCCGCGCGCACCCTCCTATTCGCACGTGAACGTGTGCTCATGTTCACCTGTTCACTTGCCCACATCCAAAGCGCGGCGACTTCCTCAGCCGCCTTGCCTTCAGGCTCTACTTCTTGAGCGGTCCGACCGTTCGCCGTGCTGTGGTGATAAATGGCGCGCATGGTCAGCATCACGGGGGCGACGCGAAGGCCTAGACCTGCAACCTCAGCCGTTCCCTCGATGAGCTCGCGTGCTTCCTTATAGGTCGTGGGCGCTCGTTGTGGCCCGGCCAAGAAAACGACGAACGCTGGCTTCCCGGTCGCGGACACCAGGCCCGCCGTAGTCTCCACAGCCGTCAGGTCGAAAGCCTGGGGGCGGCAGGGGATCAACACCAGGTCGGCAGACTTGCACGCCTCGCGCGCCATGATGTCAGCGTGAGGTGGCGTGTCGATGATAGCCAATTCTGCGCCGAGATCCGCAGCCTGTTGGAGCTTTCGCGGAAGAAGGGAAGGGGAGGCGCAATCAACAACTTCGGGCTCAGCTCCGCCGCGCCATGTGGCCCAATGACTTGCTGTTGCCTGGGGGTCGGCGTCCAGCACCAGGGTGCTGTGTCCGGCCCCTGTAGCGGCTGAGGCCAAGTGTACGGCGAGGGTCGTTTTACCAGCCCCGCCCTTCTGGCTGACGATCGCGATTGTACGCATGTGAGCCTCTGAACAGGTGAACGTGTGAACACGTTCACGATGGCTCAACATGATGAACGAGTTGCTAAGAACCGCGCTGCCGGCACGCCTACGCGCGCGGTGTGCGCTTGACCCTCCGCGCCTGAGCGAGCTCGAGGAAGGCGGTTCGCACCGTATCGAAGAAGCGGGGAGGCAGGATGCCGTATTCCATGCGGGCAGGCTGCGACCCAGGAACGGGTCGGAGATCGTAGCCGGGCCACAGAAAGTCGTTGATTTCATCGAGAACGATCCATGATCGCTCGTCGTCGAGCCCTAAATGCTGCTTAACGCGCGGCGGAATTTCAATCGCCAAGCTTGGATCGCCCGGCGGCGTGTGCGTCACGGGCAGGACGTAAACTTGCGTTCCGCCCGCGACGGCGGGCGCGGCGATGATCACCGTGCATGGCCGGTCTTTGCGACCCTCGTCTTGGCCAGCATCAAACTCTCGGCGCCATAGGAAGGCGTATCGGAGGACTAGGCCCGGCGCGGGCTGCGGGAGCCTCACCCTAATCGTCGAGAAGGGCGTTCAGGTGATCGTGCTCGGCTGAAACCCTTGCCTCGCTGATCATTGCCAACTCGTCGTCGGTCAGCTCCTCGATGCGCCGCGCCCGAGGCGCATAGCGACTCATGCGTTGGAATTCCTCGGCCGACACCAGCACGAGCCGATCACGGCCATTGCGGGTGATAGTGATAGGCTCGCTCAACGCCTTGTCGCTCAGCGCACCGTACTTCTTCAGGAATTCGGCCGATGAGACTCGCATAACTCGTCACTTACAAAAGATTCGAATGTTTCGGATTATGGGGTTGGCCTGGTCGCTTGTCTAGTCCTCGAAGCGTGGAGCTCTGGCGTCCGTGGGCGCTTCTACCGTAAGGGGCCGCCGTCTTAGGCCGCGGAAGCGGCGGGCCTGGTCTGGTCGCGACGGCCTGCGAGCAGACCCTCAATCGAGATGTCCTCGTTCAGACCCTCCCAGTGAACACCGCTCGGGCTCAGGAAGAAATCCGCGCGCTGTGTCGGAGATCCGCGAAGGAGGCGTGGGAACCATACCAACGGCACACCAAGCGTGCGGCCGTCTTCGAGCTCCACCCACATTTGCGCGTCATCGAAGCGTACTGTCATCGGCCTAGGCGAAGTGCTCATTCCAAGCCTCCTCGATCTCGTCGCGATGGGCAGTGACCATGTCCGCCAAGCGTCGGATCGCACGCGCGTCGAAGCCGCGATTATAGGCCAAGGCGACCTCTGGAAACAGCTTGCGCAACGTGGATGTGAACTGGCTCGCGAGGATTGCCTTCGTCTGAGTAAAAATGGAACCGAAAGCCATCAATGCGAAAGACCAGAGGCATCAGCCAGCTCCAGCGCGTTTGAAGAGGCTCCAACGTTTGGGCTTCTGAGCTTTCACCAGTTGCTGCGCCTGGTCGCGCCACGCGTCCCGATCCGCTTCAGCCGTATCGGCTCGGCGGCGTTCTCCGGCCAGTTCGACCTCCAGCACGGCTACACGGGCCAGTAATTCGTGAATGGGTGAGGGGCTCACAGTAGGGCCTACTGTG
>VKHI01000780.1:0-13435 GCA_015145745.1 Poterioochromonas sp. DS
TGTGTTGATGACTTTGCAGATGGAGGCATGGATGGAGACCTCGAGGTCGTTGGACGCTTTGAAGGCAAATAACTCGGACGACTGGTTCGGGTAATGGTTGGAGCGTATGTTTGATTGATAACAGTAGGAGAATGACTAAGAACTGCAGGGTGTGAGGAAGGTCGATTCGTGGGTTGTAGAGAATCTCTTTCCACAGTAGGACTCATTGTTGGTACCAAAGAAGGACGTCCTGATGGCATCGATGAAGGCAAGTAAGTCGGTGCACTTGTGAGATTCTGAGGAAGAGAGATGAGATAAGAACTCCCTTGACCTTGCCAATTTCGATAGTTGCAAATCAACAGATCAGACAGTCCATCTGCATTCACATCATCTACAGCTGCGACTAAGAAACCTCCTCCAACAATCGTCATTCCTTCGTCAGCTTGTAGACTTTCTAACATCATGTCCTTACTGTCATTCTTCCCATACAATAAATAGCTCTGTTGTGTCAGGTATCCTCCTTGATAAGGCACACTCCCAACCACTACATCATCATATCTATCACCATTGAAATCTCCCACACCAACTAACGACAAACCAGCAAACAATGACTTCGCTGATGTGATTCGTAACCCTATGCCTGAGCTCCAAGGCGAAACAATAATATCTTGGTGCATGGAAGCTTTACCATAGATAAGGTAGATCGTGTTCTGCTGCTGTTGTGGGGAGAATGACGAGGTCAGCGAAGCTATGATAATATCATTCAACCCATCGTTGTTAAAGTCACCAGCTGAACTAAGAGCCACTCCCAATGTTGTCTCACCAAGGACTCGAAATCCATCGTCAGAACTCATACTTCCAACTTGAAGGTTCTTTGTTCCGACAGATGCTTTCCCGAATAAAACATACACAACACCCTTCGTAAAAGCACTAATCATAAAATCATCAATTCCATCAGAGTTGAAATCTCTCGCTGCAGCCACTGTCCATCCAAAGAAGTCGCTCGAGGCCGCGCCGTAGTAATAGGATGATTGTGAAAGATCTTTAAAACCACTCATCTTCCCCAAGCATAACACACAGGACGACGAAAATGGATTGCAAATTACTAAATCAACATTTTGATCCGCATTGACGTCACCTACTACAGCGATTGATCGAGTGACAGAATCCCTTCGCAATCCATAATGAGAGGCAGGTAGTTCAGCATAACGACCATTATCTTCTCTCCTACCCAATGATATTTCGCTTTGCCTTTCCTTCGAACCATATACAACCCAACTTCGCCCAAGATTAGTGCCAGTGAGATCTATATTAGTCGTGAATGCAGCAGGGGATACAGTCACAGAGCCAAGCAGATGCAGACTTGACGTGAAGGAAAGCATATTCGGAATCACAGAGATAAGCGATGTTGGTAAAGCAGTTGGGTTTAGTGTGGAACTAACTGATGGATCTCTTGTAAAGTCAGGAGCTCGACTGCTCGATGGCGCAGCGGTGGGGAAAAACGTGGGAGTGAAACTCGGAATACATGTTGGACTCAGTGTTGGAAGCGGGGATGGTAATAGAGTCGGAGCGAACGAAGGCGTTTGAGATGGACAAAGGGAAGGAATATTAGAAGGGTGAGCGATTGAGGGGATAATCGATGGAACCAAGGACGGCAAGGAAATGGGTGGCGCGGTCACTGGTGTGGGAGTATCATCATTAGTCGGAGAAATACTGGGAGTTGCTGAAGGCAGAGTAGTTGGAGATATCGTGCTAGAAACCGACGGATGCGTGGAAGGTACTTGACTGGGCAAGCTCGATAGACTGTTAACTTCCAGAGTTGGATGAAAGGTCGAGGAATCAGATGGATGAACGCTAATGGAAAAGGTTGGATCAGGAGAAGGATGAAGAGAAGGCTGAAGAGAAGGCTGAAAAGAAGGATAAAGAGAAGGATGAAGAGTTGGTGAGAGGCTGAATTCAGATAGGCTCGAAGGAGTGACAGTCGAGACTGATGCTTCATTAGAAGGTTGAGAGCTTAATAATAGAGCAAGTGTTGGTAGAAGAGTCGGTGCTATCGTTGGTCCTATTAAAATAGTTGGACGGCTGGAAGGGGGAGAAGAGGGAAGGGAAAAGGTCGATGGGAAAGAAACACTCGGCTTAGAAGTTGGTTGAGAAGATGGGAAGTTTGAAGGCTGTGACGTTGGAGTAGAAGACGGCTGACCAGAGGGTTGTCTCGATGGATGCATGGTAGGTTGTGACGTTGGAGTAGAAGATGGCTGGCTCCACGGGTGCGCGAAGGGTTCCTTGCTTGGTTGACCGGAAGGTTGGACAGATGGTTGTGATGAAGGCTGAGAAGTCGGAGAACTGGCATAAAACAACTTTAGCACTTCATTCGATGAAAGGGCACGATTATAGATATAAAGCTCATCCATCCGTCCATTATAAAACAAGTCAATCGAACTAGCTGGATTAGTCCCTGCTGAGTTCCTGGCTCCAATAATTAATGGCAAGTTTCCGTTTGAAGCGATTGGATTTGATTGCGAGAAGGTAAAAGAGCTATTTAATTGGCCTTGAATATAATATCGAACGACTCGATCTTGTTTTGTCACAACGAAATGGGTCCATGTTTCAGCTGACAAGTATGGACTTCTAGCTAAAGCACTCCATCCAAGATTCGTACCAGAATAATAACCCAAATAATAGTTATTAGTATAAGAACTGCGTTGAGCTATATACCAACCAAAATCCTTTAGATGAGATTTATCAAATAAACTATTCCAAGATGATTGATTACTCGCAGGATTAATCCATACACTAATACTAAAATTACTCACAAAGTTAAATTGATTTCCGTTAATCGTAATATATCCTGTTCTACCATCAAACTGAACTGCGCCATTAGTATTACCATAGCGATCTGAAGCAGCTGTTACACTTCTTTTTAACACCCCGCTGTTACCATTTCCGCTTTTATCAAGAGCACTGCCATCGAGGGGATAGTAAGCGACTAATCCTTTAGAAAGTGAGATTGTATCTGCTCTCTTCGCAGTAGGTTGCGATGAAGGTTGTGCGGAGGGTGTATTACTGGGTTGAGATGTTGGATGCAAGGAGGGCGCCGTCGTTGGCTGTGAGGAAGGTTGACAAGAGGGCTTTGTTGTTGGATAAGTTGAAGGGGTTCGAGAAGGTAGTGATGTTGGTTGTGAGGAGGGAAGTGAAGAAGGTTGAGAAGTAGGTTGTGTTGTTGGTTGAGAAGTGGGAGAGTATAGTCGATGCAGTTGGGCAACTTCATTCGCAGAAAGACTGCGATTATAAACCATTATCTCATCAATGTCACCACGATGAAAGTCACCAACACTACTTGCAGGAAACGTTTTACCACCATTCATCGCGCCAATTACTAATGGAAGGTTCCCATTATACCCTATTGCAGATTTTGTCGAAAAGATATACGTTCCATTTAACTTCCCTTGCCAATAATACTTTACAACTTCATCCTTCTTTGTAACGACAAAATGACTCCATATATTAGCTGGTAAATGAGGACTTTGATCAGGAGCGGCGTTAGGGGCATTCAGTCCAGCATAATAAACAAAATAGAAATTATTTCTAAATCCATCTAACTGTCCAATAAACCATGCAGCGTTCGAACCGGATGTTTTATCCATTAAAACACTCCAATCTGCTTGATTTGACGAAGGGTTCAACCACATACTAATACTGAAATTGCTTTTAAAATTAAATTGTTTCCCTGGAATCTCAACATAACTACTCGATCCATCGAATCTTAAAGCACCGTTCGGATTTCCGTTACGATCTGCAGTGGCCATCAATCCTCCTCTCATCATTCCATTGTTTCCGTTTCCACTTTTATCAAGCGCATGACCATCGAATGGATAGTAAGCGACTAGTCCTTGACTTATCGAAGATAAAGGAGAGGCAATGACTGCCGTCGGCTGCACGGAAGGTCTGCAAGTAGGCTGAGATGTTGGTTGATGCGAGGGAAAACCAGTTGGTTGAGAGGTCGGGGTGATTGTGGGGTTACTGGAAGGTCGAGTGGACGGTTGAACAGAAGGTTGAGAAGATGGAGAACCTGAAGGCTGAGTTGTAGGATTCGAAGACGGCTGACAAGAGGGTTGTCCGGTGGGACGAGAACTCGGTTGGGTTGAAGGTTGGGAAGTTGGGAACTTTAGATCATAAAGTGTCATGACTTCTGTGGCTTTCAGAGTGCGATTGAAGATATAAATATCATCGATCACTCCTTTAAATAAATTTGCTATGCTACTCGCTGGAGAGGTACCACCACTATTATAGCCTCCAATAATTAAAGGAAGATTTAACGCCCCCGCATTTATCTGAGCATAAACAGCTGTCTTGGAATTTGAAAACCCTCCATTAACATAAACCTTGAGCAGCTTTCCCTGTTTAGTAAAGGTTAAATGGGCCCATTCAGTGGGCGAACTCAGAACTTTCCAGGTTCGATACTGCGCAGGACTAGATCCATTGCTCACGTAAACGAATTCAATTTGATTGGTTGAAGTACTAAATTGTTGGACTCCCCATCCAAAGACAGCATTCGATTCAGAGATCTTTACTTTCTGAATAATACTTGCCCATGCTATTTGATTTGCATCTGGCTTCAACCACACAGCTACACTCATATTGTTCACAAAGTTAAACTGAGATCCGGGAATCTCTATATAAGCTCCAGTCCCGCTGAAATAATAGGCTCGATTTGCCACTCCCATCCTGTCTGCTACTAGAGGTAACGCCCCTCCTTTGATCACTCCATTATTGCCGTTTCCACTCTTGTCTTGGGTATTTCCGTCAAAAGGATAATAGGCGACAAGTCCTTGACTAATGGTATTCTTCATCGATGCAATGTAAGCAGTAGGCTGCATGGTCGGTCTACAAGAGGGTTGTGATGAAGGCTGGGTGGTCGGTTGAGATGATGGCTTGCAAGAAGGTATCGTAGAGGGCTGTGAAGTGGGGGATGATGTTGAAACATCAATTATGCTTCTAAGGTATCCACTTTCTTCAGTAAAATACAGTATTCCCAACGTGTTCACCCAAATACCACGAGAATACGCGATCGAAGCAGAGCTAGCAAGCATAGTTGCAGTTCCTGATGAAGTGCAAGTTCCAGTTCCAACCATTACTGTCACGAGGTTATTAATGGGGTCGATTTTCCTTATTCGACATCCATCATATTCAACAACATAAATCAAACCCTTTATATCACCGCATACATCAATAGGACCGTTTAAGTTGGTATTTGCAATGGTCAGACCATCTCCATTATAACTGTTACTAGTATGTCCGATAAAAGTGGAGATTAAAGAGAAGTCTGCAGTTACTCTGCGGATGCGATTATTCGCATAATCCGCTATGTAAGCCTCTCCATTACTATTCAGCCAAACACCATAAGGATAAGCTAATTGTGCTTGAACACTCGGTAGTCCATCCCCGCTAAAGCCAAAGGTACCGTTACCAGCAAATGCGTACATTATAGGAGGATTACTAGGTGTGATTAACCTTACTCGTGAATTGACGGAATCAGCAAAATATAAAACCCCTGAGGAAGTTAGAAATAATCCTGCTGGGTGATTCAAGGTTGCAACAGTCGCTGCGCCTCCATCACCTCCATTTCCGTAAAGTGCTGGGACAGCCCCCGCGTATACAGCGATAGACACAGTTGTCGCAGTATATTGCCAAATGAAAACGTTTCCTGAAACATAGTAATTTCCAACAGAATCACCGGTTATGTGCGAAACACCATCAATATCTGTTGTTAAAGCCGGTCCTCCACTTCCGCTTGTACTGTCACCGCCTCGTCCAATAACTGTCGTCATAATACCCGAAGTTGAGACTTTTCGCACTCTATTCCCTCCAGACGTTCCAATAAAAATATTTCCATTACTATCACCCCAGACTCCTCGAGGAAGAGTAAATGCAGCAGAAGTTGCAGGTTTTCCATCACCACCATTAAAGCTTGTACTGCCGTTCCCCGCAACTAAGGACAGATAACAATTCCACTCTCAACAATTCCAAACAAGCTCAATATTCCTATTAGATCAAAAATAAGAATTCTAAATCGATTTCTTATTAACATCATTCGCATATCTAAACAGGAAACAGGGTTAGGGAATCCAGTCTTCAGAATGGAAGATTGGCACTTTCTAGTCCAATCTTTTACCAAAAATCAACTGAATAGAATGGCTCAAATTCAAAAGAAATGATTGTGAGAATGAATGGCGAGCTCGACCAATCTTTCTAAGTTTGCCAATCTCGAAAAAAGGAGTAAAAATGGTGGTTTTTGGCCCAGATGCCCAATTTGGGCAAAACCGGGCAAAATCCCGGAAAAACATTGAAAAAAAGTAGGAAAAATAACGGAAAAATGAAGGAATAGAATGGAAAAAGAATGGAACCCATTTGAAAGGAATGTGGAGGACTGACGGAATGTGAGTTGAATGGATATAGAATGAATGTCTGAGTTTTTGAAAAGAATGGAATGGGAATTGAGCGGAAAAAAAAGTTAGTGAGTGGAATGGAACGGAATTGTAAATTCCCCTAGCCCTGAATCGAAATAGTGAACGATATTGTAAAACCGTAAAATACCGTTTTACAATTTACGCACTACTGAAAGGGAAGATAATATCATTTCAAATGAACAGGTACTGAGGCAGACATTTTAGACTGCAAACATCTAGATTTAGATGCAGCTTTAGATAGAAGAGGGGAATGTATTTCCTTTCATACAAGTCGTCGTACTCGCAGGAACTATCGTTTAGGTAATCACCAAAGGTAATCTTATGCTTCCCTGTCGCTGCTTCTAATAAGTCTAGTAACTCGATAAGATGGTCAAGAATGAGTGGAACACGACTTGATTCAATGTTTAAGAGCATCGGTAGATAACACTGTGCAGTTGAAGCAATTACTAAACGATTAAACCTTCGTCATCAATCTTTGGGGTAAACATTGAAGTTCCTTCAATGAAAATCAAAGATTGGTTTTCAATCGAATCATCCCCCGCCCTTTTTTTCTTTTTCTTCTTTCCACTTATTAACTATCTATAACTTATAACTCGAACAAAATCACATTAATACAACTAACTAATTATTACATCCAAATACGAAACAAAGAAAGAAATAAAACAATATTGTGAAAGATAACTATTCCACTTAGTCGGGTTCAATCAATAAAGATCATTTGATTCAATAACGTAAAGCAGAAGACCTATTACTCATCACGAAGAGATGGATGGTATCGATCGTAGGAGATAGTGTTCAATAATCGTTGCGAACCATAACGACGTCGACTCTCCCTACAAAAAAGTCAATACAATGAGACGTCATATCATGATGAAATAGTAGTGAACTTACTGTTTTATATCAGCGGATCAAATATTTAATATACAATAACAAAGATGACTCCGCTGAATCTTATATATAATTGAGTAAGATCTATCTTAATCTGTGTGGGAGCAGACTTCAAATAAACTATTACTTAAATAATTTGATTGACATCCATAATAATCTAATTATAATCATCTTAATCTGTGATTATCAACCATTATCTTTCATCGGGAAATAAAGAACCACAAATTTTAGTTAAATAACTCGAAATCTAAAGAAGAATCGAATGAAGATAGATCTTCCTGGAAATCAACATCATCATCAGCATTATTATCACGATGATGATGCCGACTAATATTAAAGTCTTCCATATTTCGATGTGATATAAAGGGAACATGCTCCATTGAAAGGAGATTCGTACTGCTTGAAGGAGGTTTCAAGATAGAAACATCATTAGAGGAATAGCATTGTTCTTCCTCTGAAGAAAGAAGAGATGACAACGATGATGATGATGAATGAAGCGGTGAATCAGCTTCAGGAGAATGACTGATCTCAGTTCTTTCATTCTTCTTCTGCGTCGTTTCATTCGGAGTTTGAAACATATCTGATGGAAGAATAGGCACATCAACACTCATCCCTTCTATCTCACTTTCTCTTTGCTGCTTTAGTAATACACGATTTACCTCCTCTTTCTCTTCTTTCGCATGCTTCTCTGCTCTTAACCTCGCTGAAAGACCTGCTAACAGCACAAACATGCCCAACAACACGATTGAAGTGATCACTGCCGAATCCATCGTCAACAACGACTTCGAAGACGATGAATTATCATCAGATGACTTGAAATAGAAATTACTCTCTGTTAAGTCCATCGTTCGAATCGAAGGAAAAATCACTCGCTGCTGCTTATCATCCCTCAGATAGATGATCAGAGGATTCGTTGAATAAGAAAGATCTCCAACCTTCTCATACGAGGGAAATCTTACGACATCAATCACATCATACTTCAACCGAAAGTCTGTTATCGTAATCGTTTGACTCAAAGTCATGGTTGGAGAAGCAATAAACTGACCAAGTCGTCTCCTCTCCTGAACAGTCGATGAGACGGTAGAAGAGCTTAAGGGATAAATCGTGAAGATTCTCCGACTATTCCTCCTCCCACCACTAATCTCAACACTTCCAACTGCTGTGATGATGAATCGAGTCCCTTCATCCAAAGATTGATAGGATCCTGCTGTTTCTATGTAAATTATTCCAAGTGTTGCCGTCTCATGCGAAGAAGGCGATGATGAAGGCTGTAAGGTAGATTTTCGATAGGTGGGTCTCATTGTTGGCTTCCTTGTAGGAGACTTTGATTTTACCGGAGCTAAGCTCGGAACTATCGAGGATGGACGTAGCGTTGGTTTTCGTGTTGATGGTAACGCCGATGGAGGCATGGATGGAGACTTCGATATCGTTGGACGCTTGGAAGGCAAATAACTCGGTCGACTGGTTCGGGTAACGGTTGGAGCGTATGTTTGGTTGATAACAGTAGGAGAATGACTTGTAACTGTAGGGAGCAAAGATGGTCGATTCGTCGGTTGTGAAGAATCTCTTTCTATAGTTGGACTCATTGTTGGTACCAAAGAAGGACGTCCTGATGGTATCGAAGAAGGCAAGTAAGTCGGTGCACTTGTGAGATTCTGAGGAAGAGAGATGAGATAAGAACTACCTTGACCTTGCCAATCTTGATAGTTGCAAATCAACAGATCAGACAGTCCATCTGCATTCACATCATCTACAGCTGCGACTAAGAAACCTCCTCCGACTATCCTCATTCCTTCGTCAGCTTGTAGACTTTCTAACATCATATCCGTACTGTCATTCTTCCCATACAATAAATAGCTCTGTTGTGTCAGGTATCCTCCTTGATAAGGCACACTCCCAACCACTACATCATCATATCTATCACCATTGAAATCTCCCACACCAACTAACGACAAACCAGCAAACAATGACTTCGCTGATGTGATTCGTAACCCTATGCCTGAGCTCCAAGGCGAAACAATAATATCTTGGTGCATGGAAGCTTTACCATAGATAAGGTAGATCGTGTTCTGCTGCTGTTGTGGGGAGAATGACGAGGTCAGCGAAGCTATGATAATATCATTCAACCCATCGTTGTTAAAGTCACCAGCTGAACTAAGAGCCACTCCCAATGTTGTCTCACCAAGGACTCGAAATCCATCGTCAGAACTCATACTTCCAACTTGAAGGTTCTTTGTTCCGACAGATGCTTTCCCGAATAAAACATACACAACACCCTTCGTAAAAGCACTAATCATAAAATCATCAATTCCATCAGAGTTGAAATCTCTCGCTGCAGCCACTGTCCATCCAAAGAAGTCGCTCGAGGCCGCGCCGTAGTAATAGGATGATTGTGAAAGATCTTTAAAACCACTCATCTTCCCCAAGCATAACACACAGGACGACGAAAATGGATTGCAAATTACTAAATCAACATTTTGATCCGCATTGACGTCACCTACTACAGCGATTGATCGAGTGACAGAATCCCTTCGCAATCCATAATGAGAGGCAGGTAGTTCAGCATAACGACCATTATCTTCTCTCCTACCCAATGATATTTCGCTTTGCCTTTCCTTCGAACCATATACAACCCAACTTCGCCCAAGATTAGTGCCAGTGAGATCTATATTAGTCGTGAATGCAGCAGGGGATACAGTCACAGAGCCAAGCAGATGCAGACTTGACGTGAAGGAAAGCATATTCGGAATCACAGAGATAAGCGATGTTGGTAAAGCAGTTGGGTTTAGTGTGGAACTAACTGATGGATCTCTTGTAAAGTCAGGAGCTCGACTGCTCGATGGCGCAGCGGTGGGGAAAAACGTGGGAGTGAAACTCGGAATACATGTTGGACTCAGTGTTGGAAGCGGGGATGGTAATAGAGTCGGAGCGAACGAAGGCGTTTGAGATGGACAAAGGGAAGGAATATTAGAAGGGTGAGCGATTGAGGGGATAATCGATGGAACCAAGGACGGCAAGGAAATGGGTGGCGCGGTCACTGGTGTGGGAGTATCATCATTAGTCGGAGAAATACTGGGAGTTGCTGAAGGCAGAGTAGTTGGAGATATCGTGCTAGAAACCGACGGATGCGTGGAAGGTACTTGACTGGGCAAGCTCGATAGACTGTTAACTTCCAGAGTTGGATGAAAGGTCGAGGAATCAGATGGATGAACGCTAATGGAAAAGGTTGGATCAGGAGAAGGATGAAGAGAAGGCTGAAGAGAAGGCTGAAAAGAAGGATAAAGAGAAGGATGAAGAGTTGGTGAGAGGCTGAATTCAGATAGGCTCGAAGGAGTGACAGTCGAGACTGATGCTTCATTAGAAGGTTGAGAGCTTAATAATAGAGCAAGTGTTGGTAGAAGAGTCGGTGCTATCGTTGGTCCTATTAAAATAGTTGGACGGCTGGAAGGGGGAGAAGAGGGAAGGGAAAAGGTCGATGGGAAAGAAACACTCGGCTTAGAAGTTGGTTGAGAAGATGGGAAGTTTGAAGGCTGTGACGTTGGAGTAGAAGACGGCTGACCAGAGGGTTGTCTCGATGGATGCATGGTAGGTTGTGACGTTGGAGTAGAAGATGGCTGGCTCCACGGGTGCGCGAAGGGTTCCTTGCTTGGTTGACCGGAAGGTTGGACAGATGGTTGTGATGAAGGCTGAGAAGTCGGAGAACTGGCATAAAACAACTTTAGCACTTCATTCGATGAAAGGGCACGATTATAGATATAAAGCTCATCCATCCGTCCATTATAAAACAAGTCAATCGAACTAGCTGGATTAGTCCCTGCTGAGTTCCTGGCTCCAATAATTAATGGCAAGTTTCCGTTTGAAGCGATTGGATTTGATTGCGAGAAGGTAAAAGAGCTATTTAATTGGCCTTGAATATAATATCGAACGACTCGATCTTGTTTTGTCACAACGAAATGGGTCCATGTTTCAGCTGACAAGTATGGACTTCTAGCTAAAGCACTCCATCCAAGATTCGTACCAGAATAATAACCCAAATAATAGTTATTAGTATAAGAACTGCGTTGAGCTATATACCAACCAAAATCCTTTAGATGAGATTTATCAAATAAACTATTCCAAGATGATTGATTACTCGCAGGATTAATCCATACACTAATACTAAAATTACTCACAAAGTTAAATTGATTTCCGTTAATCGTAATATATCCTGTTCTACCATCAAACTGAACTGCGCCATTAGTATTACCATAGCGATCTGAAGCAGCTGTTACACTTCTTTTTAACACCCCGCTGTTACCATTTCCGCTTTTATCAAGAGCACTGCCATCGAGGGGATAGTAAGCGACTAATCCTTTAGAAAGTGAGATTGTATCTGCTCTCTTCGCAGTAGGTTGCGATGAAGGTTGTGCGGAGGGTGTATTACTGGGTTGAGATGTTGGATGCAAGGAGGGCGCCGTCGTTGGCTGTGAGGAAGGTTGACAAGAGGGCTTTGTTGTTGGATAAGTTGAAGGGGTTCGAGAAGGTAGTGATGTTGGTTGTGAGGAGGGAAGTGAAGAAGGTTGAGAAGTAGGTTGTGTTGTTGGTTGAGAAGTGGGAGAGTATAGTCGATGCAGTTGGGCAACTTCATTCGCAGAAAGACTGCGATTATAAACCATTATCTCATCAATGTCACCACGATGAAAGTCACCAACACTACTTGCAGGAAACGTTTTACCACCATTCATCGCGCCAATTACTAATGGAAGGTTCCCATTATACCCTATTGCAGATTTTGTCGAAAAGATATACGTTCCATTTAACTTCCCTTGCCAATAATACTTTACAACTTCATCCTTCTTTGTAACGACAAAATGACTCCATATATTAGCTGGTAAATGAGGACTTTGATCAGGAGCGGCGTTAGGGGCATTCAGTCCAGCATAATAAACAAAATAGAAATTATTTCTAAATCCATCTAACTGTCCAATAAACCATGCAGCGTTCGAACCGGATGTTTTATCCATTAAAACACTCCAATCTGCTTGATTTGACGAAGGGTTCAACCACATACTAATACTGAAATTGCTTTTAAAATTAAATTGTTTCCCTGGAATCTCAACATAACTACTCGATCCATCGAATCTTAAAGCACCGTTCGGATTTCCGTTACGATCTGCAGTGGCCATCAATCCTCCTCTCATCATTCCATTGTTTCCGTTTCCACTTTTATCAAGCGCATGACCATCGAATGGATAGTAAGCGACTAGTCCTTGACTTATCGAAGATAAAGGAGAGGCAATGACTGCCGTCGGCTGCACGGAAGGTCTGCAAGTAGGCTGAGATGTTGGTTGATGCGAGGGAAAACCAGTTGGTTGAGAGGTCGGGGTGATTGTGGGGTTACTGGAAGGTCGAGTGGACGGTTGAACAGAAGGTTGAGAAGATGGAGAACCTGAAGGCTGAGTTGTAGGATTCGAAGACGGCTGACAAGAGGGTTGTCCGGTGGGACGAGAACTCGGTTGGGTTGAAGGTTGGGAAGTTGGGAACTTTAGATCATAAAGTGTCATGACTTCTGTGGCTTTCAGAGTGCGATTGAAGATATAAATATCATCGATCACTCCTTTAAATAAATTTGCTATGCTACTCGCTGGAGAGGTACCACCACTATTATAGCCTCCAATAATTAAAGGAAGATTTAACGCCCCCGCATTTATCTGAGCATAAACAGCTGTCTTGGAATTTGAAAACCCTCCATTAACATAAACCTTGAGCAGCTTTCCCTGCTTAGTAAAGGCTAAATGGGTCCATTCAGTGGGCGAACTCAGAACTTTCCAGGTTCGATACTGCGCAGGACTAGATCCATTGCTCACGTAAACGAATTCAATTTGATTGGTTGAAGTACTAAATTGTTGGACTCCCCATCCAAAGACAGCATTCGATTCAGAGATCTTTACTTTCTGAATAATACTTGCCCATGCTATTTGATTTGCATCTGGCTTCAACCACACAGCTACACTCATATTGTTCACAAAGTTAAACTGAGATCCGGGAATCTCTATATAAGCTCCAGTCCCGCTGAAATAATAGGCTCGATTTGCCACTCCCATCCTGTCTGCTACTAGAGG
>VKHI01000782.1:1775-13402 GCA_015145745.1 Poterioochromonas sp. DS
ATGAACTGATGCTTCAGGGTAGAGGTTTGGTTGATAGAGCTTTCTGAACTGCATACCACTGCTTGAACCCAGATCAATATAAAGATGATCGCACCGATGTAAGGTAATCAAACTGAACACATTTCGATACTGAAGCTTGATCATCTCGATAAGGTCTTTGATATGAATGGATCTGGTCTGAATCATCATGTCGTCGAGGTTTTCGATGAATAAGGATCTTTTGCTGGTTAGAGAATAATCACTGTAAACAGGGAAATTCATTGCTTGAGTGCCGAGGGAGATTGATTGATTTCTGTTATATCATAGTTATAGACCAAATGGTATAGGCATAAGAAGAAAATAAAATTGCAACTGAAAATGCCAATTGAACTACAATTCGATAAAATTCGAAAGGTTTCTCTCATCCAATCTATAGTACAGTTTAGTATTCACATGAAAGATTATTTGATATATTACTACTTCGAAATTCCATCATGGTATTAAGCTTATTTCTTCTTATTAATTAATATTATTAATTTATTGTGATGTTTAAATTTGAATGATTTTGATTTTTTCTCACTCCAACCTTGTTATCAGCTCGTGATTAAACAGTGATAATTTTACAGTGATATCAATCATTTCAACGAAAGAAAGCCTTCACAATGTCTTTTGCATGAGTTAAAATTTGACGATTTTTATGATTGCGTAGTTCTTTAATTTTATCTATTCCATCACAATCTAATACCATACCAATGACATCTTTTAACTTCCCTCTCTTCTTACCAGCTTTTAAGAAATTCGATAAACTTACTAATATCTCTTCTCCAAAAGCCTCGATTAGTTCGTCTCGTAATAAACTGCATAATAGTGGTACAACACCTTCATTCATCAAGTACCAAACTTGCTCGTCGGTCCCCCCAATCGCTACATTATTGATACTATATACTGCTTCTTTTTGAACTTTAGGACCTGATGATTTTATTATTTCGAATAGCTTTGGGAAGATTGCTGCATCTATCACTGCTTGCTTTTGATCTCTTGTACCTGCAGTAATGTTAGACAATGTCCAACATACTTCCACATGAACTCCTTTATCAGGATAATCCAATAACCATAATAACGATGGGAGAGTTATTATTACAGACTGCGTTTGTCTCTCATTACCAGAAGCTATGTTACCCAGAGTTTTTAGTGTTAACGTGAGTATCTGGGTCGACGTACTTCCTACTAATAGCTCCATCAATCGCAATACGATACGTAGATTGTCCTGAAGGATAGCATCGATGTCAGCGACAGATGAAATGTAAAGTAGTGTTGAACATGCATCCTGAATTATTTCTTCGTCATGAAAAGTTAATAACCTCGCTAATAATGGTAAAGCTGGTCTTAAATCCGCGTAGGGTTCACCACCACAACTAAAGCATGACAATGCATATGCAATCTGCTTCATAACAAGTAGATTTGATGGCTCTTTACAATCTTCCGCTGCTCCTAACAATGCAGGTAATGCATCAGCTGCGAGAACCCGATCACGATATTCAATGTTATTACCATCTCCGATATTACCTAATGCCTTCGCTACTACTTCTCTGACATCGTCAAGCGGAGATGATAGTAATCGAATTAAGATTGGAACCACACCAATCTCTATCAAATACCGAATATGATCAGATGTGTCAGAAGCAGCGATGTTTATAATCGCCACGGCAGCTGTATATTGGAGAATAGGATTCTCATCGAGTTGTAAGAACTCAATAAAGTACGGAACAACACCACAATCAATAAATGGTTGGATCGGACAATTCTCTATTTGAAAGAAATAATTATCGATTAGGATAGAAAGATTGAAGAATGAAAGCACTTACTACTCCCCAATATATTGGCAAAATATTCCATGGATCTTAGTTGATTCGAAGCATCCTTAGAGATTAAATGCTTACCAAACATTAACTGTATAATATTCTTTGTACCAACAGAAATAGTTTTATCGTTATGGAGATGGAGACGATCTAATGCGTTTATTCCATCAGTTTCATCACATAGGTTGCGAACTACTGTCTCCAATAGATCATAATCATACATATTACGCTGTAATATCTTCTCTAACCCGCCTACTGCCATACGAACTACTTCTACATCTTTCACTTGTAATAAACTACTTAATAATCGAATCACACCTTCATCCATCAAATACATGACTTGTTTTGGATTTCCATACAATATACTATTATAGACGATACAAGCACCATCCTTGTTAGTTGTACATTGCTCTTCCTTCAATACTTCGAACAGCTTTGGGAAGATACCACCATCTATCATTGTTTGTATTTGATCACCTGCAATAATCATAATATCTTGATCTGGATGATCTAATACTGTATCATTTAACATGAATTGCAACTGTGATTTATCACTCATACTATAACCAATAGTACCTATAACTAATGATAGGATCTTTGTTGATTTTCTTTGTATTAACTCTATTAATCGTGGTGTGACTCCTACTTGTAAGACAGCTTGAATGTAATGATCACCTCCTGCACACAATATCTTGAATGAATGACATGCTTTTTCTACTGTCTCAATATCCTCTGAGAATAAGGATCTCGCTAATAGTGGTAATGCTGGTTCTACAGCTGATAAAGGAGGTGTTGGTAATCCACGACATAAGTTACATAATACTCGCAGTATATGACGAATTATACCTACTCTTGCCAGGTCAGTACAATCTGAAGCTGATGCTAACAAGGCAGTTAATACACCAGCTGCGAGAACTAGATCCCGATACTCCACACTATAACCTGCTATAACACCTAATATCATCATTGCATGTGCTCTGATTTCATCACTCGTTGATGATAGTAATCGAATCAAGATTGGAACGACACCAATCTTTACCAAATATTGAATATGATCATATCTACAAGAAGAGGCGATGTTAGCAATAGCTCCTACTGCCTCTACTTGAAGAGCAGCATTATCATCGATTTGTAAGAATCGAATCAAACATGGTACAACTCCACAATCTATCACCTGTTGGATTGGAGGATTCTTCCCTATCATGAAGAAACAATACGATAAACTAAGAAATCAACTGGTGATCGTTAGTCTCACCAGATAATAATATACGGAAATATGATGTTAACTCTTTCACATCATCAGAAGCTACTTGCTTCACACTTGTCTTCTTTCAGAAGATAGCCTTAAAAAACTAATTGTGGAGTAATCAAAATCACTCTTACCTCAAGAGAGACTGTCGGGGGAATTATTTCCATTATTGCACTTATTTCAAAGATAGAAAAGGCAAAATCACGACCGTGTTCAAAAACGCCGTAAATATCGACCGTATCTTCCGGTTTCTCAGTGAGTGAATAACCTTCAGAGAGCTTTCACATGAGGAGGTCAGGGATGACTTGAAACAATAATATAAACAACAGTGGAGATCTAGCAACGTGTGAAGAAGAAAAGGGGCCATTCATCTCTCAAATAATAATACTAAGACAGAGGCTAATCCCCTACCGCAGAAAATAGACAGAGTAGAAACTGTTTTGCTTTGTAAGCATTAGAGAATAATGAAATCATACAATGTATCGACTAGTGCGAAAACAGCTCAAGGCATGAAGTAATTTGTATATGTGATTGTGAATGTGATGTTAGCATTCGACTTTGTTACTATCAAATATGATACTTATAAAGGAAAGGGATCATTGCCTTCAAAGTATGTCTCATCATCCATTTCTGTCATATGAAAAACACAATGATAGTCTTCACGATGCTTATCAAGAGATAAGAAGAAAGATTGAAAAGCTTTGAATTGTGTGTCAGAGATAATCTTGAGATGAGGATGCCATTCAATGAATAGTAAATCAATCTTACATAGAAGACCATGAATGAGTAAGTTAGGTAGAACAGTTAGTTCACTTCCTTCTATATCCATCTTCATCACAATATGATGCTTGCCAGAGGCATGGTCAATGGTCTCTTTGCTGGACTGATCAGACTGCTTGTGAAGGGTATTACCTTCAGATAAGTAGTAGTGCCAGAGAGTAAATACTTCGATCAGAAAGACTGCGATATCAATGGAAGGAATAGAGATTGAGTGGTTTTTCAGATGATTCTTTATATTCCATGGTATCGTGCTTGAACCCCATTCATGGAAAGTGCCAGGAGCTCCTTTATCCTGATAGAAGGTAGTATTGGACGAGAATGTATTCGAGATAATGGTTTTAGGGAAAATGATGATTGGAAATCCTCTGGATTGATAGAAAGATTGAACTTTCAATAATCTTGATGAGTGCTTCGGATTGGCTTCAAATCCAATTGAACAAACTCGATTTCGATGTTCTTCTGAACCGAATAGTGCAGAGAAATACCCATGAACTGATGCTTCAGGGTAGAGGTTTGGTTGATAGAGCTTTCTGCTGCTTGAACCCAGATCAATATAAAGATGATCGCACCGATGTAAGGTAATCAAACTGAACAAATTTCGATACTGAATCTTGATCATCTCGATATGGTCTTTGATATGAATGGATCTGGTCTGAATCATCATGTTGTCGAGGTTTTCGATGAATAAGGATCTATTGCTGGTTAGAGAATAATCACTGTAAACAGGGAAATTCCATTGCTTGAGTGCCGAGGGAGATTGATTGATTTCTGTTATATCATAGTTATAGACCAAATGGTATAGGCATAAGAAGAAAATAAAACTACAGCTGAAAATGCCAATTGAACTACAATTCGATAAAATTCGTCTGATCTCTCTCTTCCAATCAAGCGTAATAACATCAATGATTTTGACTTATTTTCACTCCAACCTTGATACCGGTATGTTATTGACTTGACATCGGTATGAGACTGGGATTCCGGCATTGCTCCTTCAGTTTAAGAGAATTTAACTCTTGAAATATTTTATTTTGTCCGTTGTTCATACATTGTTGAATGTTAAATACTGAATTTGTGTTGTTTAAACTCAATGAATTGGAACTCAGTCAATAATATAATTTGGTGTTCCTCGATTGGTTAAGAGAGTTTCTCAGGTAATAAACTTAATATTTGAATAAAATTAACTTCAAAAGAGTAGAGAATTAATATTTTAAATTTCCATCTCTACCTAACACGGACAGAAAGAGGGTTAAGAAGAAGTGATCATCGACTTTCTTTTTGCATCCGATAATATTTTGATATAAGCAAAGAAACATTTCATCAAACAATTAATTAATTACTGATCAAAGACATTTGTTGATATAAAGTTAATGTTGCGTTCTTGGAAATAGATAAAGTGGAAAATCTCCGTATTGATAAAATCCTTTCTTATTGTCATGAATATCTGAAGACATCCGTAAATATCCTTGAAAGATGACACCGATGCCTTTCCCTTCATAAGGCTTCATAACAGCATTTCCTGAGTCGGTTGAATTATATTTGATGTAAACTGCTTCCTCAGTTAATTGTGTATGAAGCACTTCATCACCAAGTCTATTGTAGCAATAGAGAAGTCCGCGAGGTAATGCCAGACCAGTGACCCAATTCTGAAGAATTTCAATCCCTTGTGCTCCATTATCAGCTTTTATTCCAAGTATAGTTTCTTTTGACTCTTCTTTCGCAATTTTTATATGAAATTCGATCTCGTGGTAGTAATCTTGTAACCTCAACTTTTCAACCTTTGCAAGATATTGTAGATACTCGAACTCCACTGAATTTTCGTCCTTACCCTCAATACGTCCTCGTCTTTGACGTTCTAAATCTATCTATTTATGAAGAAAATACTTATGAAACACATTGAAAGTGCTTACATTTGGTGTTGTATTCTTCAAGCCATAGGAGGCCTTGTTTAGAGCTTTCAAGTTTCTTCAATTTCAAATTATCACTCTGGTGATTAGAGAAACTGTTTATATGCAAAAGCCGAGACAAAGGAAAGTAACTACTTCCAAAATCAATTAAAATGAGACAAATTCCAACAAAGAGCAACATCATATCTATTCTACCAAGAGCTCCTAACTCTTGATATTTAAGACTCTTGAAATCTTTGAACAAAATCGTGAAAGAAAAATGTCAAATCCTTATTCTGTGCCGATTGAAGATATCATTGGAGATACGAGTCATATCATTTCTGAAGTAAAAGATATTTCAGTTCGAGGATTGACTCTCCGAACATGGAAGTATCATAGTACTAAGATTGTGAAAGATTCATCAGACCTGAAACCTCCTGTCATTGGAATTCATGGTGGACCTGCATTTACTCATCGTTATATTCTCCCATTAAAACTATTAGCTGACCGCGGATACGATGTTATACTCTACGATCAAGGTAAGATTCATCGTGTAATCGAGGAAATTTCGGTGTCTAAGAAGTTTGTTTAGTTGGGTGTGGTTCGTCTGTCAGAATATGGAAAACCATATTTACTTATCAAATTAATAATCTACTCTACTTTACAATATCTTCATATTGGTGACCATATTACATGATGATATCTAATATCATTAGTCTAAAGATATAAGATCTTGATCTATTCTAACTCTCCTATGTTTCTTATAGATACCACCGACTACCGATACATCCCTTGAACCACCAACTTGTTTCAAGCCAATTAACGGATGTAAAAGAAGAAGAGCTCCACTGGACTAATCCCAAAAGACCAACAAAGTCAGCTGAAAGCTTCTCTTTGAAGACTGGATGTTTTTACCATAACCACATATTCATGTTCTTTACATGTCTTGACCACTCAATCAAACTCTTTAAGATTTGACTGTGTTTAGGTTGTAGTTTTTCATTCTTACTCTGTGTACAACTTAATTGCAACACAAGTAGCAAAAGATTCTTTGTGTTATCACTCACGAATCCCAAAGCACTGCCGTTAGTATATTCTCATCGTGGAGACTCTGATCAGGTTATTCCAACTTTGCTTATATTTTCTTTAACATTGCAATTAAGTTGTAAGTGGCAAACATGGCAGAAGATCTTTGGACCACAATATCTCGATATTATTGGTCTACTGATAAGAAGTTCGTTTTCAACAACGAATCAACTTATGAATGGTATATTTTTGAATGGTTCATGAAGAACGAATTCAGAAACCAGTTCTTAAGTGACGTCGTTGGAGAGAATCACGTTTCCACCACTGACTGTGAGGCGAACTCTGATGCCAGAACAAACCAGAAACAATCATCTGAAGATGATCGAAGACAATCACCAGCGATTAGACGCACCTATGCAGAAGCAGCCAGTGAAAGAACAAGCAGAGCTGCAACTCCCACCGAGGATTTGAACACGAGAAAGCTAAGAAATAGAGCTATTCCATTACCAAATGCTACTAAAGCATCAAGCACTACTACTGAAATCACCGAAGATTCAAATAATGTTGATGAAGCCGACGAAGGGCGAAACTCATCAAGCCGTGAAGCTAGTCACGAAGACGATTTAACAATGGAAGATTACCGCAAAGAAGTTGTGAAACTAAAGACAATGGCGGGGAATGAAAGAACTGTTCAACTTGAAACGTTGAAATATTTCCGAGAACAATTAGTACTTGAAGGGAAATTCAAGAATGTTACTATGAATACTGAAAAAGTAGTAAAAGAAGATAATACTAAGAACAAGACTGCATTAGAACAGTACGAATTGAAGTGTGCAAAGATTGAGAAGGCAATGAACCTATTTAACAAACATGTGAATTTAAGCATTTTAACTACTACCATGAGACACCATGGAGAAGCAGATCCCAAGTTGATTTGGAGAGATTTAAAGAAACGTTTTAGAACCAATGAGGTTACTACTGAAAGTTACATGAGAGACACTATTGGCGGTTTCGAGCCAGATAAGAACCAAAGTTTTGAGAGCTTTATGAATGTCATAGACATAGCATACAAAATTGTTGAAAATATTAGAGGAAATGAAGTGTCAGAACTCAAGAAGAAAGAGAATCTTCGTATTATGATGAACCAAGAGAATGTTAACAACATTAACTTCCAAGTGTTAAGAATCCAGGCATCTCTCAATAAAGACTTATCCTATGAGCAAATGCTAGCTACGCTTTGCGAACTTGAAAAAGATAACAAGAACATACATATTGAAAACATTACCAAACAAAGACAATTACGTCAACATGAGAAAAAGAATCATGATACTAATGAGAAACCTCGCAAGGAGAATTATAAACATATTAACTATGCTGAAAGATCATATTCTAAGAATACTAAACCACGTTATGATACTCCTCAAAGATATGAGAACCGTGAAAGACATAATAATCGTGAAAGATACGGGACACCTGATAACAATAAATCAGATAATAAAGGTGAATACACTGACAAGAGATATAACAACAAACGCTATGAGTATGAGAAGAGAAGTAACACTCCAGAGCGAGGACATAAACCTTACACTAAAGGGTCAAATTACAAATATGACAAATATTACAACTCAAAACCAAATAAGAGACCCTACACTTCATATGATCGAGCAAATACACCTCCACCAAAGCAAGAATATAATCGATCACAAAACAATAGCTACGATAAACAACCAAATAAGAAGAAAGTTGATTTTAAAGAGAACTCAGAGAAAGATATGTACTGCATCGAAGTACTCGATGGCCCAGATGATGACAATGATAACGATATTGATGATGAAGGACATGTATATATGTCACAAAAGGTACATAAGAAACCTGTAAGCCCAGAAGATATGAGTAGCTCAGAAAGTAGTGATGAGTTTGAATTCATTAACTCAAGCACTGAGAGTAGTACCCTTAATGAAGATGAGGAAGAACAAGAAGATGAAAAAGTCGAATTCAATATGTTAGACATTGTACCATTCACACCTACACCTCTCGAGGATCAAATGAATAAAATGTTGCGCGCACTTGAAAAAGACATTGATATCCCCATCCACACTGAGTCATATTATCGCACGACATTGAAACGAATGTTATTTGGATTTGTTATGAACCAAGAATTTTTAAAAGAAGGATTAGAATTCAATCATACCAAAGTATTAGATAACTTGATTATGTTATATGGTGGTATTGGTCATACTGAATACGATGTTATCTTACCCATCGTAGTTCATCCTTTTCTAAGAAAAGCATTATATACAAATAACATCCCACATGAAATAAGATTAAGAGTGGAATTGTTTCACAAAACTCTAATGAATAAATGTGTACGTCTACTCAAACAAAGAAGACAAGTATCAAACAAATACGTATACAAATTAAATGATTTAAAAAATTTTACTAAACAAGAGGAATTATCATTAATACGTTATGACCTATTAAGAATATTAAATAAACTTAGCAATAAATCTAATGAGTGGATGATGGTATTACCAATTCAACAAAAGCTAGAGAATTTAAATCCTGAATATTACCTTCCCGAGATTAAACAAGAAATTATTAATTTAATTGAATTTGTACGTGATCATGTTGATATATTACGCTCTGATGATTATATACTACAAAAGACTACTATACCATGTAATGTTTACGAGCACGATAACCCTCTTTCTGTCCGTGTTAGGTAGAGATGGTAATTTAAAATATTAATTCTCTACTCTTTTTAAGTTAAGTTTATTAAAATATTAAGTTTATTACCTGAGAACCTCTCTTAACCAATCGAGGAACACCAAATTATATTATTGACTGAGATCCAATTCATTGAGTTTAAACAACACAAATTCAGTATTGAACATTCAACAATGTATGATCAACGGACAAAATAAAATATTTCAAGAGTTAAATTCTCTTAAACTGAAGGAGCAATGCTGGAATCCCTGTCTCATACCGATGTCAAGTCAATAACATACCGATATCAAGGTTGGAGTGAAAATAAGTCAAAATCATTCAAATTGAAAGAACAACAGAACAACAACAGACGAAACAAAGAAATTTGATCAAATGACAAAACTTCGAAGTGGTAAGTCTACTAATAGGCTTGATAGAAAGTCCCATTCTTTTTTTGATTGATGTTATTACGCTAGATTGGAAGAGAGAGATCAGACGAATTTTATCGAATTGTAGTTCAATTGGCATTTTCAGTTGTAGTTTTATTTTCTTCTTATGCCTATACCATTTGGTCTATAACTATGATATAACAGAAATCAATCAATCTCCCTCGGCACTCAAGCAATGGAATTTCCCTGTTTACAGTGATTATTCTCTAACCAGCAATAGATCCTTATTCATCGAAAACCTCGACAACATGATGATTCAGACCAGATCCATTCATATCAAAGACCATATCGAGATGATCAAGATTCAGTATCGAAATTTGTTCAGTTTGATTACCTTACATCGGTGCGATCATCTTTATATTGATCTGGGTTCAAGCAGCAGAAAGCTCTATCAACCAAACCTCTACCCTGAAGCATCAGTTCATGGGTATTTCTCTGCACTATTCGGTTCAGAAGAACATCGAAATCGAGTTTGTTCAATTGGATTTGAAGCCAATCCGAAGCACTCATCAAGATTATTGAAAGTTCAATCTTTCTATCAATCCAGAGGATTTCCAATCATCATTTTCCCTAAAACCATTATCTCGAATACATTCTCGTCCAATACTACCTTCTATCAGGATAAAGGAGCTCCTGGCACTTTCCATGAATGGGGTTCAAGCACGATACCATGGAATATAAAGAATCATCTGAAAAACCACTCAATCTCTATTCCTTCCATTGATATCGCAGTCTTTCTGATCGAAGTATTTACTCTCTGGCACTACTACTTATCTGAAGGTAATACCCTTCACAAGCAGTCTGATCAGTCCAGCAAAGAGACCATTGACCATGCCTCTGGCAAGCATCATATTGTGATGAAGATGGATATAGAAGGAAGTGAACTAACTGTTCTACCTAACTTACTCATTCATGGTCTTCTATGTAAGATTGATTTACTATTCATTGAATGGCATCCTCATCTCAAGATTATCTCTGACACACAATTCAAAGCTTTTCAATCTTTCTTCTTATCTCTTGATAAGCATCGTGAAGACTATCATTGTGTTTTTCATATGACAGAAATGGATGATGAGACATACTTTGAAGGCAATGATCCCTTTCCTTTATAAGTATCATATTTGATAGTAACAAAGTCGAATGCTAACATCACATTCACAATCACATATACAAATTACTTCATGCCTTTAGCTGTTTTCGCACTAGTCGATACATTGTATGATTTCATTATTCTCTAATGCTTACAAAGCAAAACAGTTTCTACTTTGTCTATTTTCTGCGGTAGGGGATTAGCCTCTGTCTTAGTATTATTATTTGAGAGATGAATGACCCCTTTTCTTCTTCATCCGTTGCTAAATCTCCACTGATGCAGTTGTTCATATTGTTGTTTCAAGTCATTCTTGGCCTTCTTATGTGAAAGCTTTGGATAAAGTCATGATATCTTAGCGAAGTATATATGAAGGTAGGGTTAGGGTTAGGGTTAGCTATACACTCATTGAGAAACCGTATCGTTGATATTTACGGCGCTTTTGAGCCTTGCCTTTTCTCTCGATATTCGATTAATCTCCCGTTTTCTTATTCGACTGGATTGGCAGAGTCAAGTTTTGCAAAAAAATATCACTGAAATGACCGCTTTTTGTGCAAGAACGGCCGTATTTTTTGAGTGGGCCGTGCAAAACTTTAGTTTTAAAACAAA